>JAHWFP010060130.1:0-14962 GCA_023313725.1 Lithobius niger | reverse complement strand
TCCAGTAATTCCAAGTACTCCTTTAGCAATCCAGTGATCCGAATAATCCTTGTATTACTCCAGTAATTCCAAGTACTCCTTTAGAAATCCAGTGATCCGAATAAATCCTTGTATTAAGCGAGTAATTCCAAGTACTACTCGCAGCAATCCAGTGATCCGATTAAATCCTTGTATTAATCCAGTAACTCCAAGTACTCCTCGTAGCAATCCATTAATTCGAAGAAGTCCTTGAAGTATTCCTTGTATTAATCCAGTAATTCCAATTACTCCTTGTGGCAATCCAGTAATCAAGTAATCTGTCGCTAATCCTTGGGAGTAATCCGTGAAAGGCCTTGTGGTAACCTAAACACTAAAGTATACTACACAAGCTTAGCTTGGCAATCTTAGTAATAAACAGGTAATTTAGTTTTAATTCACTGGTAATCTTGGTAATGAACTGGTAATCCGACACATTACAAGTAATCACCGGTATTCCAAATAATCCTTGGTAATCTTACAGGTTATCCACGTTTCCAAGTAATTCAGTGTAACCCTATTTTCACAACTAATGAAAATGCCTGGAAGGTTTAGACACCAAAATGGTCAGTGGGTCACGTTTTACTCGAACGAAACGAACTATAATTTGAACTCCAATTCCAGGGAACAAAAATTTAGATACACGGTAGTGTGTCATCCGCTAAAATTCAGCAATAACATTAACGTCCGTCCCATCCATAGACAATATATACAAGCATGGCTACCACTAACACTTGTGTCTTTTACAGCCAAGGCATTTTGGCTGTTTTCACCTCGGGGAAAAACAAAACAATGTGACAGAAAAGCCTGAAACTTGGTTTCGTCTGAAGACTTTAGTCGCCTGACAAAACAAAAGTCACTATTAGTGACACATCTTGTTGAAAAAAAGATGTGAATAACATTGATATTTGCCTAATAACTAGTGATTAGCTAGCTAACTAATTTCATGAAAATAAATTCTTGCATGCGATGCATAAAGTTAAAGTTGTGCAAGATAGTTGCAGTTTCAACGTGCTTTTTTGGGTTAGGGGGAGGCATGAATTCGAAGTTACCAATCGATCTCAACATTATCTGAAGGGTAGAGTTACTAACTTTTATATGCAGCCTTTTACACCAATAACACAATGGTGAACCACACAGTTTGCATACCACAATGAACACGAATCCATGAGTAAGCAGCACGACAACAGCAGCAGGAACGAAGAATTGTTGCTTTCCTAACTGCTAAATAATGAGAATTTGGTGGACTTCCCGTCAAAGACCAAGACACTCGTAAACTTACTAAAGGAAACCTACTAAAGCCAATTAAAAAGGGGACCATAAATCTAGATTTACCGGCTTCTTCATCTCGTAACTGCTAACACCAAAAATTGGATTTTATCAATTTGGACCAAAAAAATGTGGTATCACCACAAAAAAACTTAAGAATTCCCGCCAAGTTTTTCGGCTGTTTGAAGTCGCGCTATCAAATTCCACGCTTTTTCGCTAAATTAATTATAAAGAAATACTTGAAATTATTGTGCAGTAAAGCTGCTTTAAGATTTTTCGCTTAACCTTTGAGCTGTTACTCAGTGGGATTAACTCGGCGAAAGAGCTTGGCGTGCGATATCACGACTTTAAACGGCCGAAAAGCTTCGGCGGGAATTTTTAAAAAGTTTTGATTTGGAACGATTATCGATACGTTACATCATGGGTAGATAGATTAATTTGGGTTACATCGTGGTTACATCCAACCAAGGATGGGTATAATATAGATACGAGTTACAACGTAGTTCAGTTGAACTTCCAACTGAATAGATCAATCCGTCGAGATCGGATCGATTGAATACTGTTGTGGTTTGCAATGGCATTTTAACTAAGCAGGTAGGGCGGAGTCATAATTTCCCCATGCATGCCATCAGGGCTTAATTTTCAACGAAAGTGGTAACCACCCAATGTCCAATGATAAACTAAATCGTTAGTAACCGTTGTCTAAATGTCCGTTGCCGAAGTTTAAGTCACGTAAACGTACGTAAACCATTTCAATTTGACTACAATTGGGTAAACTACGGCTGTGTGTTTCAGCAGGAATTGGTAAACTTGAGTGATTTGGGCAAATAGTGTATTGCCTTATAGCATTAATTGGAGCTACATCATAATATTTAATTAAGGAAGGTAGAAAATTTGAATTGTACTGCAAACAGACCTACTGTGCACGTAGACCTACGCAAATACACAGTTATTTCCTGCTTCACGGCAGGAACTATCTCGTTTTCGGAGGATGAGATGAGAGGTTTAGTTAAGTGCATTTCGTTGGTGGGGAAAGAGAGCATTCGCATTAGTAAAGGTCTGGGAGAGTGCTGTGAGCTCCCACAGTGGAGTCTGGAGCGAAGCTGTCGGATCTTCAGCTTCTAAGGTCTTTACCGGCTTCCGAACAAACAAACTGTAGACATTTCTTTAGGCTCCACAAAGCTGAAACAATGCTGGATCCCTGGTATATACATGAAGACTCACTGGCGTACCTTTTATGGGGGCAAAATCTTTGTGTGAAGAGCACCCACCTTGCTAACAATCCATCGTGTTCCGATACTTTGTTATCGTACCCGACTTCTATTGTTGCTTTTAAGACCACATTGATAAAACTATGATATGCATATAACAACAGAGGGAAATATTATTTTTACTAGCTGTACCCCCGGCGTAACATACTAGCCGATTCCCGCATGCCTGAGCAAAATATTTTGTGCATGAAATGAAAACGGTCAACGCCCCCCCCCCCTCTCGTAGCCTCCTTTGAACTTCCGCCCCTCCCCCCACATTCTCCCACAGTATGGTTCGACCCCCCCCTCTATGAGGCTCCCCTGGTAACCCCTCCCCCCCCCCGCATTCCCCCATTGTGTGGTCTAAATATCCCCCCATCTATGCTCCTCCTCCATTGGAACCCCTGCTGTAGATGGAAGATTTTGTGAAACAGTGTGGAACTTTAATTTGTCATTTGGCACCACTGAGCCGCTGCCGGAGGGGCGCCCCACCCCGGTAGTTACGGACCTGTCCTGCTTAACATTTCCAGCTGACATAAGAATCATTAGTCGGTACTAAAAGGCCAACCCCTAATAGTTCTTTCTCTAAATTGAGCATAATTCACCATATTTACAGCATCAACAAATCGTTAAGCTATTTTAGTGTCTAGTCACTGTCGTATTTATTACGTCATTTATTTCTTTTTTTAATCTCCTTAATAAATCTCCAGATTTAACCGCATCATTCGTCCAGCAGACACAACTGGACGACGGAAAGTGCGCTTGGTCGCACACTTGGCCGAATTTATGGGAAGACACAGGTTTTATCTTTTCTGCAATTGCATAAACCACGAACCACACCCAAATCCGAAAAACAACGGAAGGGGGCGGTTGGGGGGGGGGGCCCCTCTCAAGTTGTGGGGGATTAACACCGACATTTTTTTACTGAGGCCAAAAATCGAATTACATTAAAAGCTAGAATTTTCTGAGAGTAATAAATTTTTACGTTTCTTTAAAGTGCAGAGTACTGAAATTAAATGGTTCAGATTTTGCCGACTCCCTCCTCTCTTCTTCTCCTTATCGATTATCTTAGCAAAGGCAACGGGCACAAGGTTCAATCGCTAGTTAATTCAGTGGTTATCAAGAGTTATTATCGGGACTATTTTTTTCCTTACACTGGTGCTCTATGACTGGAACCACGTGTATTTGCGCCTATATACAGGGTGTAACAAAAGGTCGTGTCCAAACTTAGGTGACTAATTCCTTAGGTCAAACTAAGAATATAATTCATATAAACATTTGGCCAAACACGTCTTGTTCTTTGGTTATCGCATGAATTAAGAACCCAAATTCCAACTTCGCCTCCCCATCTCCACCCACGCTCTTGCTATTGCAAAAACAAATCAGAATAGGAAGATAGTGAATGAAGACAATGAACTGAAGGTAGAGAACAAACTGTTAAGAATCAAAATCAGAATAAAGGAAAAATATCTCTATTGCCAAACAATTTGTCCTGGGGGGGAAGCAACAATTGTTCTAAAACTTCGTTAGTCGGTGTTAATGTAGAACTGACAATACCATAGAGGTTTTATAAAGCGAAGTATTAAACGCGAACATCAGTTCTGCACAAGTAGAAATTAAAATAAGAAAACATTGTGAAATTGGAAAAGGCCGATAACAGTACTACTGGGTCAAAGGGAATCCTTAACACTGCACGAAAGTGCAGCAGCTGGATTATTGGTCTGCTGCTGTCGGAATCTGTTGTCCTTCTCTTACTACAGTGTTGGAGTTTTAAATAAATCAAATAAAATCGATTTAATAGTCCAGCTACGTTCGGTGATATTGTGACGAGTCCTTGTCAGCAATACGAGATGGTTCACAATAATTCGTCAAATATCCTTCCCTGGGTGTTGGAGCAGGTTTGCAACTGCCCTGCAGACGACGTTAATTCCATGAAGTGCTGGAGTGGTTCGTAAAAATAAAAGAAATATTAAAATGTTATTGTTTCCCAAAGACACCTGGTTCCTGTGTATGGTTGGGGGGATAGCAGTTACATTAATTATTCAAAGTTTCTTCCCTGAACATTAATGCAGGTTTGACACCGTCGAGCCAATGAGTTTCGGACATGTTCGAAAATTCCAACGGTGGTTTTGTTTTTGCTATAGGTTTTTGCATAGCCAATATGTTTTTGCATAGCCAGAGCGTGGGCGGAGGTGGGGAGGCGGAGCTGGAATTTGGGTTATTAATTCATGCGATAACCAAAGAATAAGACGTTTTTGGCCAAATGATTAAATGAATTATATTCTTAGTTTGACCCAAGGAATTAGTCACCTAAGTTTGGACACGACCTTTTGTTACACCCTGTATATACTTGTGTGATTAGGCTTGTACTAAACCATGCGCAATGGCTGTTTGCCGTGACGTCACCATGAGTTAGCCAATGACGAACGAGAACAACGGCTGTTTGGCCGTCTGATTGGACTAGCCCAGTCACAGCAAACAGCCATGGTGCGTGGTATAGATACACGTGTGTTACTGGCGTTCAATACGTCTTTGGTTATTCCAAGCCAGAGATCTGCAACAGACCTCAAGTAGACATTAATTAAGGGGACAAGTCCAGAGAAGAGTTTCAACACCAAGCTCCAACCAGGATTCCCACACTTTTTTTATAATTTCATCAAGCAGCTTTGCCAGACACCTTTATCTAAAACTACTTAAAAGACATTCAAGTATTACGTCATCGGGGAGGGGGGTTCACCAACTAGTGTCGATTGATGACGTGGGGGGAGGGGGTGGCCAGTTGATGACGTAAGCATCGTTATCCGAGTAAAAGGGTGAAAAAACGCAAAAAAAGGTCCTCAGAAATATACAGGGAAACACCCCCTCTCAAGGGGGGGAGTCAAGTTAGAAATGACGTAATACTGGAGAGGGGGTTAAGCAATTGATGACGATCGATGACGAGGGGGGAACGGGGTTAAAAATGGCCAATTTTAAGATGACGTAATACTTGAACGGCCCCTTTGAACGAAACCTTCATCCAAAACTACTCATGGCTTCGTCACTTCCCCTTAGTCAAATAATATTTTTATCCTCACCTAATGTCTGTAAAATGCTAATCAGCGTTTCTAGTCGCCGCAATCTGTGGACAACGGCTGCATTAAATTGCAGATGAGTAAAATAAACTGAAACAAACGGCGGCATAATTTAATAGGAACGTGACGCTGTTTCATTTCGTTTTTCCATTTTGAATTGCTATCATTTCCTTCTGCGTAATGAAAACCATTCAAACCATATTTTGATTGGCTAAAGGGGACAGCAATAATCGCCATGTAGGACGTTACACCTTCGGAATTCATGAATTCGTTTTGCGTCGAGGTGAGTAACTGCACAATTCCAAAGCATTTCTTAAAGGTGATTGCTTCCACTTTAGTTTTCCTCTCTGACCCCATATTCACTCACACTTACATTAATGGTTTTAGGGCCTAGGGACGGGTCATTATTGAGATGACCCCCACCTGGCTCCAATATGGGAGATGACGAGTGGATTCGTAGCTAATTCTACGAATGGCCAGTGTAAACCTTACACCTAAAAGCGTGAACAGCAACTGGTGGGTTAAAGTCGTATCCACGGCTTGGCTTGCCCCCACAACGTATATCGAAATCGAAACCGTAAATCCGATAGAATGGCGTTGCGAAAAGAAAAGGAAATTCTCACACCGAATGCCACTCGCGGTCTTATGAAATATATAATTTGTGCGTGTTAGCACTCAGCTCCTTTCCAGCAAATTTCCATCGACCTTCGGTATCGGAAAATCAATTCTGGAAAGGGGTTTCGTGCTATTCACACAAATTAGCTGATAATAATAAAAAAAAAAAGATACGTGTCAGAAAGCCATGTCGTTGGTTCTGACAGCATACTGATGTTGTTTCAGCTCTTTTTCCGTACTCAATGTAACTTTCTGACGTGATTGGTCTGAATAGTTAATTTTACAAACTCCTTCTTTAACTAAAACTGTTTTTTTTTTCTTCTTCTTTTTTCTCGTATTTTGTTCGAATGGATTGTGGAAGACTAAAAAAAAATTTGGAACCCAGCTTTTCGAAAAATCCTTTGAATTTCGTATGAAATGGTTCCTAAAAAAAGGAATGACTCTGGTTTTAACAAATTCTTTCTTCTGATTTTGCTTTCTGTCGTAATGGCTTTTTTTTAACTGATTTTGTTGAGGGAACCCGTATTCCCAGAATTTTACTTCCATGGCTTTAAGAGCACTTTTCGGAATATCCCCTGAAGTGTTGTGCTTGATTCTGCCTACGTCCGAGAACAATAGTGACTTAACGACTTTGTAGGAAAAAGGTGCAGTGAAGTGTATGGCAGTGTACATGTGGTTTCAGTGTGCTTTATGTAATGGTTGAAGGTACAGCTGGTTGGTTCCCTTTGAATAAGAACGTCAAGAAAGGGGAAACTTTTATTTGGATGCTCAAATTCCATGGATACGTCTTTTCCACTTCTATGATGAAAATGTTAGCTTGGTATCTTTCCCGGAAAATGGGTACTCTGAAATCTGAAACATCATTAAAATATCCATGAAAGGCAGAAAGAAAAACCAGAAGAAAGAATTTGTCAAAGCCACAGCCGTTCCTTTTTAGGAACCATTTCATAACAAAATTCAGAGAACTTTGCAAAGAAATGGGATCTGAACCTTGTTTGGTCTTCCACAACCCAATTGAACAAAATACCAGAAAAAGAAGAAAAAGAGCCACTTTCAGTTAGAGGAATTATTCACAAAATTAATTTTTCAGACCAATCATACAGGAAGTGTTACGTTGGGCATGCGGAATAAACACGTTCGGAAATGTGGAACAACATCAGTGCTGTTTACTGTCGAATCCAATGACAGGACACGTACATTGGCCGTTCATAAAATTAACACAGGTAATCTCCCAGATTAGTGCCAGCCAGAAATTATTTTTGATACCAAAAAAAATCACATGGGCACTTTTAAGCGTATGCCATGCAGATGTTACAGGAAAGTTCTTGAACATCACGGGGGCAAGTTATACCAACATCAAACATCTCATGCTACCAAGAGAGGGTGCCACCTGCAAGAGAGGCAGGAACCAGAAGCAGCAAGCAACCCACTACTTCACCCCCTTCCCCTCTCGTCCTTTTCAACGATTGTCCAAACTTATTAACAGACATCTTTTTTAAATATACGAATCTCTCCCCCCCCCCTCCCCCCAGGTATGAGAGTGGCCTTGAACAAAAGGCTCATTAGGCTCATTAGGCAAGTTAAGAATTACTTACTTCTACTAAGAGAAAATTAATTATTTGTGCTTTTTAACATGAATTTACCATGGAAAGATAAATGAGAACTTAGATATTTCTTTGGTTAATATGAGATGGCGACGTCACTCTAACGCAGCACCAGTCTACAACTGTGTCAGTACGTGGTTATTGCGACAATCCACATGCCTCAAAAAACTGGTTAGTTTTGACCACAGTTTTACCATGGTTAAAATAATGACCCCCACACTTTTTGCAACCATGCAACGAAAGTCGTATCGTACGCACCAACACAATACCAAATAGGTGTGCTCGGTGATGTTGGTAGTTTCTACATGATGTGGTGTGCTTCTACATGAGTGTGCTTCTATATAGGTCAGGGTGGTGCTTTCAGACCAATTGACTGTGCTTGTGCGCACTACACAACCACATTATTTTTTGGTGCGTACAAAAAATTACTGGCATTACTGAACATGCCTACAATGATGACTTAAACCTGTACTGGTAGTAATTTAAATGTTTAAACATTCAAATACTACATAATTTTAATCTACTGAAAGAGGACATACAAGACTTACCAACAAAATTCCTGAATACCTACGAGTCTAGAAAAAGACTTGGTTCAGCACAGCATAAACATGGAACAATCCGATAATCGTGTGAAAGAACCCACCTAGTTCACTAAACTGAATTCTCAAATCTTATTTTTGCATTATAATCTTTTTGTCCCCCCCCCCCCCCACAAAAAATGAGTGTTCTGGAACACCTACTTTTGAAATAACCTTTCTACTTTTTAAAAAAAAATTGGGTACAGTAGATTATAGGAAACAACTTCTCTTTTATATCATTCCACTCATATCCATATTTAGTAATTAGTTAAACGTAAACTACATTGCAGATAAATGAGATAATAAGAAAGTGTGTTAGTTCCTTCCAACACATTACGTTTACATTCAGCAGTGATATCTTACCTTGCATTAGTTCCTTCAACACAATATGTTTGCATTCAGCTGTGATGTCTTACCTCGCATTTGTTCCTTCAACACATTACGTTTACATTCAGCATTAGTGCCTTACCTCGCAACATGTATCACCGGCTGCCCGCATATTCACTGTTCTACTTGACGATGGGGATGATGATTGAGATGACTGTTGGAAGTGGTAAAAGTCTCCATGATCAAACACAACTCTTAATCCTCTTTGCTGCACCATAGCCTGAACTGCGTGGCTCTGCATAGTTGCAAAGTCCGGATGACTTTTTATAGTTGCGAAGTCCTTTTGGCTTTGCATACTTGTAAAATCCTTATGGCTCTGCGTAGTTCCGAATTTCTGATGGCTCTGCATAGTTGCAAAGTCTTTATGACTCTGTGTAGTTGCACAGCCCTTATGGCCATGCATAGTTCCAAAGTCCTGATGGCTCTGCATAGTTGCAAAGTCCTGATGGCTCTGCATAGCTGCAAAGTCCTGACGGCTCTGCATAGCTGCAAAGTCTTGATGGCTCTGCATAGCTGCAAAGTCCTCATGGCTCTGCATAGCTGCAAAGTCCTGATGGCTCTGCATAGCTGCAAAGTCCTTATGGCTCTGCATAGGTGCAAAGTTCTGATGGCTCTGCACAGTTCCCAACTCCTGATTAACACTTAACAGTTTAGTGTTACTGGTGTGTTCATGCATCGCTGAGTTTGTGCAACCTGCTACATGACATTGGGTAGCTTGTGCAGTGGGGACCGTCATTGGTCGTAGAGAGTGTCTGCTTTTGTGCAAGGGGGGTTTGCAGTGTGACTGCTCACACGGAACCCCTAGTGGTCGAAGCGGTGGCCTACTAGTCTGGCAATTCGATGTCACAGTGGCGGATGGATACTGGTCCATCCTAGGCCCCAAAGATGGGTGGTTTGTCACCAAAGCCGCTTCTCCAAATTTGATAAAGGTTATGGCATCCATGGTGTTATGATCTGAAACAGGAAAGTCATGACTAACTTAACTGCGATGCAACTTATTGGGAAAGTTGTTTTAAGAAAGAATGAAATATTCAAACCAACGCAAGCCATGTCCTTACAAACAATACTGTGACGTATTAGTTTCATTTTTAAAATAACCTAATTGCCTTACAAACCATTGAGTCTTGAATAAAAATACTCAATATTACTTGGCCAAGACGAAGCAGTGGTCTATTACTTTCCCGCTTCATCACCCTTCCTCTTTCAGTAGCGCCACTAACTTTCACATCCTGGCAAGTAAGGTATTTTTACGCCTTATAAGGCAATGGTAGATTTATTTAATTTGAACACAATAAGGGCAAAAAAATACTTTGTTTTACAAGAGTGCCCGTGTCTCCAAAAAATCGATCACGTGATTTTTTTTATGACTTCGCTTCCACTTCGAAACAAACAGGGCGCACAAGAACTATGGAAGACTGGCAGATGACAGTTCTATTCTGTCTGTTCCCCTACCTAAGTCGATAGTGGACTTTACCAAAAGCTAAAAATAACTACGACCTCGTTAAACTATGACCAACCCAAAAAAATTTTTTCCTATCTGTACAGGCTAAACTTTGGTACAAAAAATAAAATCCGCATGTTGCATTTGAGTGATAAACTCGTAAAATAAGGTACTTTTTTTTTCCTAAGCACATTCTTACAGTTTTTCTAAAAGTTACGAAGGGAAACTTCACACATGCAGCCAGTTCAATTGTTTCTGAGTGCCTTGAGTGATAGTATCAAAATGTGTCTTATATTGGTTTTTTTTTTCATTTAGACACTTAACGTTGGTAATTATTTCCTAACATTGCTTTTTTAATGTACCGAAGTATGCTGTGGCGAATTTTCGTAAACAATACATTTTTTACATCAGTTCTGGCCTGTTTTACAGTTTTCTGGTACTTTCTTGCACGGCCGGATTAAACCTTGTAGAGGCCTGGTGCTTAAGTTTTAATGTGGCCCTGTTCCGCCCCCCCCCCCCCCACCTGCTGCAAAAGGATTTTTTTTAACAATAATTTTTCTTTTGTAAAAACAGCATAAAGTAATTTTTTTTTTATTTAAGGCTGCTAAATATTAATTAAGTGGTTCTATGGACTGGCTAAAAAAATTAACGGGTGGGTTTTATCCGAGATTTTTCAGATGCGTGCATGTTTTTTATTTTATTTATCAAACCAAAAAACTTCAGTTACTTATATTTTGTTATGGAGTGTAATATAAATGTTTCAATGCCTGGTGCAGCACGCAAATGTTGCACGTTGATAAAGTCTTTCTTTACATCCAGCTTTTACTTGTGACAAGCCTCTGTCTGAACAGCCCTTATATTCATTTCAAGGCGATCATGTGAATGGAGCAAAAAGCACATCTGGTCATCGGCTCCAGGAAGAGACTGGTGAAAGTGTTGATTCGTAATTGGAATTTTTTTTAGACAGTGTCGTCTAAAATGTTTCATGCGCTAAGAAAAAAACGCTCCTGAGAATCACCTAATTAACTTTAAGCAGCCTAAAATAGTACCTGCTTTATTTTTCCGTGACTGTGAGGCCCCCTTGAGGCCTGTGGCCCACGTGCTTCAGCACCCAAAGCACCCCCCCCCCCCGCTAATCCGGCCCTGCTTTCTTGTGCGTCTCACTTTGACTGGATTTAAATTGAGGCTGATGCCCATTTCTGTGGTCTCCAATGCCAATCTGCAGTTTAAATTTTGTTCGCGGGCACGAGTGGATAGATTGTTCGAGTGAGTTTAGGTCCACAAACCCTTCTCATGACACATTATGGGCGGAAATTTTAGTTTACAGATGACTGTGTCTGGAGGGCATCCACATTTCGAAATTTGAAATTTGAACTTTAAAGTTTGAAGTTAAATTTGCCGGTCACTGATTGACTTAGGTACAGCAGATTTCCATTCAGATGAGAAGTCAATGACCGGAAAAACAGAAGCATGATTATTCAAAAGTGATGATGGCTCCCTCCAGTAGGCTAACGTACACTACTGATCGTGCCCATACGGAGAATCACGAATTACTAGATACAATAACTCACCCGCACAATCCATCCACTCATGTCATGGGTAATAATGGAAAGAACATCTTAGTTTTGAAAAGGTCCTGAATCTGAGTAGTAGATCGGGAACAACTCGTTTGTTACGTACCACACTCACTTTCGAAAAGTCAGATATTCGTTCACACAATATCTAGCAAATTTTCGACAGCATGTAATCAGTGGATGGTGGGACTGTGCTCACCTGTCTTCTTCAGGTTCAGTTCGTTTTCTTCTCACTACTTCATCGTCGTTTGTGATTTTAAACAATGATGTAGTAGTGACAGAAAACGAACTGATCCAGAAGAAGACAGATGAACACAGTCCTACGATCTACCGAATATATGCTTCTGAAAATTTGCTTCATATTGTGTAAATGAATATCTGACTTTTTGAAAATGAGTGTGGTACGTTAACGACCGAGCAGTTTCCGATCGTAATGTAAACTTTCGTAGTAAGAAACTCCATAGTTTGTTTGCTGAATCTGAGTGGTGGCCTGCCAGGGCATTTACGAGATTGACGTATTCTAAAGAATTTTTTGGTTTATTGATTCGATTTCGAAATTCTCGCTTTTTTTTTTAACTGTGAGAAATTACGAATTTTTAAGTGTTTTATAACTTTGATGCCCCAATAATGATATCCAATATTAAGATTTTTACTGGTTTCGAAGAATGAATGCAGAGTTTTATGTTGATTATTCGAAGTCATTATAGTTCATCAAATAAGCAAAATTTTCAAAACACAGACTCTCACAACAGGATATGCTTATTTTCGACAGACCATTAAATATTTTCTACTGCTGGCAGGCTCCATCCAAGCTGTTACAAACGTTTGAAATAAAACAAAATGTAGAAAATCTGAACTTTCTAAACGGGATGCTGGAATTGTATCGACACAGAGTTTCGTTAACTCTTGAATTTTCTTAAATTATGACCCCTGTGTTGGACTCGGAATTACAGTAACTCCGGATTCAAGATTTGCATTAAAAGTGTCTGAAACAATCCAGAATTGTGGTAACACGGAGTTACCGTAACTCCTGATTTTATTGATGATTAAATAACGTCCCTGCCATGCTCGCTGAGGCTATACATATAACATCAGAAACCATATTGGACAAGAGTTACGGTAACTCCGTGTTACCACAATTCCGGATTGTTTCAGACACTTTTAAAGCAAATCATGAATTCGGAGTTACTGTAATTCCGAGTCCAACACAGGGGTCATAATTTAAGAAAATTCCAGAGTTAACGTAACTCCGTGTCGATACAATTTCGCACCCCCTTCTAAACAGCGTGAAAAACAGATGATCAGTAGAACATCTTTAATGGTATTTCGAAAATTAGCAGATGCTGTTTTGAGTGTCTCTTTTGAAATGTTATGTAATTGATGAACTATAATTTACTTGTTTTAAAATTATAGGGAAAATTAAAATTTATCAGTAAGATAATTCATAATTGTTACTCTTTTGCCATGAAGCAGCTGACATCAGTTAGCACCACATACATTATAGTTACTGTGCATGTGACCCCCTCTCCCAACTTAATTCCACGCATGGTTTAGCTAAAAGAATCCAAGTTAAGACCCTGATACAACTTACGACAGCCGATTCTGTAACCAAAATGTGTTGATCCACCTTTGGTAGTTTGTTCCGCCTCCTGTTATTCCTGCTTGGGACCCATTTTACAAACTCACAATGGTTGATAAAATGATGGGGGGGGGGGGGGTAACATCCGCACAACCAAAATTCTGAGTCAGTAGAACCGCTATGCTAACATGTAATTTCCTGTGTTGACATGTATCTTCTTCCACTGTTTACATGTACTATCTTTTAAATGGTTGCGTTTGTTATCCTGCACAGTAGATTTCATGTAATTCGTTGAGTGGTACTGTATTACTTGTACAAGGGTTTCCTCACATTTTTATCGTAACGACTGTCAAAAAATGTGTAGAAATTCCTTTATGCAAGTTTCATTCACCACAGTTCATAAAAAGTTACAACGTTTAAATAAGCTCTGTATTAAATGTTATGATTTTTCCCCCCAATCTTACCTTTATTGTGATTTCTAACAGTTGGGATGCTTCCACTGTTTTCAAACTCTACGTGAAAAGGTTTCTTGGAGAGGTTTCTTGGAGAAGAAGGTCCTTGATGAGAAAGAGGTTTCTTGGAGAGACGAACATTTCCTCCCCTATTTTCGGAAAAATAAAGCGTGTTGAAAATGTAGTGGCGACAAAAATGCACTGCGCAGAAATATCGCAATGAAAATAGCTGATAACATCAACAGAATGTACACGCACTAAATATTTTGACAACAAACGCGACGCCATCCTCAATGAAATGAAATTACACCACAGTGAAATTTCTTCATGCCATTAAAACGAAGTCTGTTTTATGATCACACTTCTATTAACTAAATGTCATATATGTCAGAGGCCGGTAATCAATAAATATGTCTCAATTACTGTTAAACGTTTTTTTTTTAACATTTGTAACCGAATATAAAAAAAAACTTCCCTTTATTAGCTAAAAATGAGTAGATTGCCTCCTTACACAAATTTCATATTAGGATTGAGTCGACTGCTACACTCCACCTTCCTACGAGGCCTACCACTTTTCAGTTTTCATAGAAAAAATAAACTCAGTCAAAGCATTGTCACACACAACAGCAATCTGAATCTTGTGAACAGCTTTGTTTCTTAGATGTGACCAAACGTATTTATTTATTTGGTTTACTAATAATATAGCAGCATGTGCGAAGACTGTTTCCACGTTAGTAATGGATATAACCAAGACCACCTATCTCATTCTTGGTATAACCTATTCAGGACGCACACAATATGACAAACAGATGCAAACACACAATCGTATGAAAATCTAATACGAACCTTTCTTTTACTAAAACATTCAGCTCATTCCGCAGTTCAGTTTGAAAATCTGTTTTATATAAATAAAAATAGCTATATTCAGTATCGTACATAAGTATACATGCACAACTTAAAAATTTACCTACTGAATATAACTTACATTTGGTAATACCCCCACTGTCATAAAACAATCTTAGGTTTTAAGTAAACTGGGCTTGGTTTTTATTTTATCATATGCTAGGACATTTTTCCTGCATTGATATGTTTTGATCTTATTGGAATGATCACGTATGCCAACTAAA
>JAHWFP010060129.1:10447-20459 GCA_023313725.1 Lithobius niger | reverse complement strand
AACCATTACTGATTTCACATGCTTCCACTGTTCTTGTTACATCAAGTCGGACTATCTCGGCTTTCGACAGCGACCATTACCGATTTCACATGCTTCCACTGTGCTTGTTTATATCAAGTAGGACTATCTCGGCTTTCGACAGCGGCCTTAACTGACTTCGCACTACTACATTTGTCTCCGGCCTGATGCGCGCTCACCGTTTCACAATGCTAAATTCGTTTCTGCTCGTCGTACCCACACAGTAAGTGATACTTATCTTCTGATCGAACAACGATCCTCTGATGCAGAAGAACAACGTCATAAAAAAAGTTATTTTATTGTTGGTCGATTTACGAAAATGTGTCAATAGGCTGTTTACTAATGCTTATAGCTGGCGCAATTTTATCTAATTGAAGTTGCAAAAAGAAAACAAATATTCCTCGTCGCGTGAATGAAACGTCACGCGTTTTTTATTTTTTTTTTTTATGGAAATGGTTCATTTGATTACAGATAATTTCATGTATTGCTTAAGATGAGTATTGCATAATGTATATTATTCTTTCGTAATTAATATTAAGAAATCCGACAAATTGGGTTTATTCGTATATGAGAGCAGTAATTCATAGAAAAGAATAGTTTTGTAGCCTTGTATACCCGTTGGAACTATTTCGATTAATTTCTGCACGTTTGCACGACCAGCAAGGATTAAGGGCCAGGTCGTGCGGCCGGTGGTCATCGCGGCCAAAAAAGACAGTGACGTAACGCCACAGCCAGGTCCATTTTCCCTTGATTATTTTCGATCACATGGTGAAAAATGAATACGGAGCAAGTATTGTCCCCCTGTGGTCGCATGCTCGCCCCCTAGGATCCCAGTGGTCGCTGCGACTGACTGGCTGCGGCGGCCAAGTGCGCGATGCTACATATACCGTAAGCATTCTCATTGGCCGCAGTGACCTGTCGCACGACTTGGCGGCATAGTGCGCGGGGACCCTAACGGTAATCTGGAACGCCCCACCGTTCGATTGTTCTCATCAAATGGGATACTTTTCGTGCAGGAGAAGCCAGTTTAGAAAGTCACTTTTTAAATACGGAAGTATAGTTGTCAAAATTACCCTTTGTTAATTTAGAAAAGAAAAAAAAAACACAATCAGGTCAGGGTGGCTGAACGGTGGCACCGTTTAACCAAACCCTATTCACTCTCTCCGAAATATGCGCAACTTTCCGTCTATAGCTCGCGCGATCAAAACTTGCTGCGCATCTGTAGGAAGCGACTACGAACTAAAGCTTCACCTTCTCTACTTCCGGGCAAATCCAAGATGGTGGTGTCGTGCGCTCACGGCGGCTGATAGATTGATTCCCGACTGTGCCGGCAAACTACACATGCATGGTTGTACATTTCATAAATTTCCCAGCAAGAAATTGTATCCATATATAGTTTTGAAGTGGGTGAACGCCACATTGATTATGTTTGTACGCTGAACTTACCGCGTTGATAATGAAAGTGAAACTCTGACAGAGCCGCCGGTTCAATAGCGCTTTATTAACTACGCTCTGAGGCAGGCGCTGGTCACGTGGTTCAACCGTCTTTTACGCAGGTTGCGCTCTCGTGGCAAAATTGAGAAACTAGAATCTCTGTCCATTCTTTGTCCGTAGTTTTGCACGCGTTGCTTGAACGGTAAGTCTAGCAAGTGAGTTATCCCGTAACGAAAGTGTAGTTATTAATCCAAGGTTTAACTATCTGCCTAAAGAAGTACCCGAAAAAGTGGTCAATGTCCAGACTTGCCAGTCAGGATAGTGTGAGAACTACCAGGTTTCTTCAGCAGTTAAGGAATCTGTTCTGGCCTACTGTGGACATTGTTTCGGTCCTCACATGAACTGAAGTTCTCCGGTTCAAATCCTCCGGTTTTTCCTTCCCTTGCTAGTGCTTTTAGTTACTATACTTACTAGACTAGTTCTAGCTTTTAAAACGTTTTAAAGTTCGAAATTGAGCCAGTTCAACTGCATGAGCACCAGTGCAGACACTAAAAAAAAAAAAAAAAAATTAGTAGCAGGCCAGATGGTGCGGATCCCTGCTGGCCAGGGGGGGAGGGGGGGAAGACACCCTAAATGAGGTTTTTTTTTTTTTAGACCTCCCCCCGCCCCCCCCCCCCCCCCCAAATTCCTCATTTAGGCTGTAATCAAATACTTCGAATTTTTTGATTACTTATTTTTTATTTAATACTTATTTTTTTTGGTCAAAAAAAATATGTATGCATTTTTAAGTAGACTTGGTACACATTTTGACCAAATTTTGTATTCCAGCATTGTAGTTGTAATGTTGTAACATCATTTTTTATGAACGAAATGATAAAAAAAAATGCTTAATTTTTATTTTTTTATTATAAACACTCAGCTATAAAACACGTAAAAAAAAACCTTACGTGTTTTATAGAACACGTAAAAAACAAAACCTTCCTCCAAATCATCTTGAAACTTGAAGCACAGCACCCCTTTTCAGAAAATAGCATATTTACAACAAAAATGGTGTCCCCACTGCCCAGGTCCCACCCTGACCCACATCCATCGTAGGGTTAACAGTGGTAAAGACTTAAATTGATTTCTCTCTGATTTGCAAAGAGCCAGTTCCTGTTTTTCCAGGACATCTCTTATGACGCAAGACTTCCTCTCCTTGCAGGCTTGGCCAACTTTTTTTCCTGTGTCCTTGTTATATTTCCTCGAGATTGTGCTATACAAAGGGTCAAAAAGAAATTTGAAGGCAATAATGGAACCTCAAAACAGTAAGTTGTTTCTTTATACACTTATACACTATACAATACTAGAATAATGCGTCTTGCAAGCACTTGAAACACCTGACGGACTGATAAAAGGGACCGCCAAGTTCCGAATGGTTCGGCCATTCAAAGGAGTGATATCATCAACACACCAAAACATTCGCCAAGATAATCGCACCGACTAATAGTTCGAAGGTTAATTGAAAACTATAGGACGTTGCTACTTTCGGTAGCAATGTTCTAGTTTTCATTTAACGTCCAAAGTATTATTCGGTGCGATTAAGTAGGCGAATGTTTTGGTATGTTGATACCACTCCTTTGAAGGGCCGAACCATTCGGAACCTGGCGCTTCTTTTTACCAGGTTTGGTTTTTGATATGATATCACTTCTTTTTTTTAATTGTGTATTAGGCTCAAATTAACTAGCCTGCAGATGGCGTAATGTGGCACGTCAACAATAGCTTGAGTAGCCATTTTTCCAATATTTTAATTTCATATCACTCCTTTGAGAGGCCGAACCATTCTCAACTTAGTGCCTCTTTAACAGTTTCTGGTTTTGTTTTAAATAAAAAAAAGTTAATATCATAGTAAATATTATGACTTACAATTCGACAATTAGTATTTTTTTTTATATTTTAGTTGTATATTTAATTTTAATTTCCCTGAAGAGGGTTGGATAAGTGCGGGATAGTTGTTTTATGGCCATGATTTTTCCTTATACGTTTGGAGAACATCACTAGTATATTGCTACTGGTACTGGAAATAACTTCTTCCTTAATGTGGGTCCAGAAGTGGACTTCCCCGTTCACTCATAGGCCTGCAGACCTGTATCAATGGGCCAGCCTTTTCCCAGATGATACGAACAGTAGGCTACTAACACGTCGAAATTAAGTGGGTAGTTACAAAATCAGCATTGTTTTGATGGGCGCTTATCTTGGCTATTTTAAAAACAATAGCCTAGTAACACTTCAAAATACTAAAACTAGCAGTCGTACCCTGCTTCGCCCGGGGATTTATTGGGTCCGTGGTTGTTTCCCAGTATTTGCTCGGTGCTGCCTGATCGTTCACCGCAACAGTCAATTTTTCTTCGTGTAATGCTCCCCCTTTCCACCAATCCTCTCCCTCCCTTCCTCTTTCCTTGGCGCTAATGTCCTAGCTGTCGACGCGCCATTAAGCCTCAATCCCTCCCTCCTCTTTGCTACACGTAGCTTAAATTGGATAATTATTTGAATTAATCCTGCCCCTCCCCCTTGGTATGCTTAATGGTAACAGCGCCCCCCCCCCCCCCGGCCAGTCTTTCTCTGTGGCTAAGTGACGCGTACCGTGTGAAAAATAACTGTACCTGCATGACGTCATTTAAGACTTGCCGCTGAGATTACCACGGTGTTTGGTTATCAGGATATTTTTGCATCCTCCACATTCCCAATCAGATAGTGGCGCTAACTCAAGCACTGCCCCACAAACGGGCATTTCCCTTTCGGGCCCCCTCCCCACTCCCAGTTTATCGCTTCGGCTTGCGCAATCAGTACCATGTGAAAAATAACTGTCCTTCGTACATGACGTAATTTAAGACATGCCTTTGCGAGGCTACGGTGCGTTTGCCATAATCCCGTTTGCCATAATCCCATTTGACGACCGATTTTATAGCAATCGTCCCAGCCCTTGAGCATTTTCCCGTTTGCTCGAAATTATCCACTTTTCATTTTCTGCTGGATTTCTCGTTTGCCATAATTTCCCGTTTGCCATAACCCCTCTTGCTACGGCATTCGATGACTACGTATGGATTGTTGACTCCTGGTGCCGAGTTTCTGCCCATCCCGTTAACAAAACTGGTTACTGTTTGTCATTCCAATTGAAATCCGGGGCTGTGCTATTTGAACACATTAAAAATTTAAAAAAAAAATTTAAAAACACATTAAAAAAAAGCCTAGAGAAAAATTCAAATTAACATCAAATAAAAAAAAAAGGTTAAGTTTTAATGTGTCCAAATAGCACAGCGCCGGATTTCAATTGGAATGACAAATAGTAACCAGTTTTATCAATAGATGGCACATAAACTCGTCACCAGGAGTGAATAATCCATACATTCTTCAATTTGAAATGAGACTTGATGTAGGATTTATGGCAAACGAAAATGTACGGCAAACGGGATTATGGCTACTGCGCTAAGATATTTGGGGCTCCCGGGATTATGGCAAACGCCATCATGACAAACGGGATTATGACAAACGGGATTATGGCAAACGGGATTATGGCAAACGGGATTATGGCGAACGGGCGGAAGCCCTTTGCACTGACCGCGCAGAGCAAATTGTTAGTGGAGGCGACAATGTGCCAATTACAACTTCTTTTTCAAGGCAGCAACGTACCAGTATCAACTTAAAGCCAAAGAATGGACACACTGGTAAGTTTTCATTGTTCCCCTTCCGGGGGGGTCGTTGTCTTCATTTCTGCTATGAGACTTTGGTTTATAATATAAGAAGATGACTGCCAATCCCTGTAGCAAGTTTACACGCCTAACCTCAACCTATTTAAAAACTGAAAATAGGAAATTCGACCACGAGGACAGAAAAACAAACGTCCTTCCGGAGCAATCCCGGTCGGTGAAAGGAAGTTTCTGACCGGAAGTTACCCGTTCAGGAAGTTTAGTCATTAATATGCATCTTCTTTTTTAAAATACAATTGCCAACAAAAACCCCAGACACCTCCTTAATAACAACAAATAAAAATAAACAAACAAAAAAACCAAGACAATTTCTCATCTTGATGTAAGCACCGTTTACATTAAATCCATTCATGTGAGCCAGAACCAATTAACCAAGGTAATGTCAATTTTGCTCGAAACATAGCCACTAGGCCTCGAGTGGGGAGACCGGAAATTAGTCGCGACTGCATCACTTGTGACTTCGCTCCCTGCACTCGCCGGGACTGCTCTTTTCTCGCAAAACTAAAATTATTCCCGGTTAATTGGCTCTGCTTCACGTGTACCTATTACCAAGAATTTAAAGAGTTGGGGAGAATAATTTGTGACTGACACCGTCTACTGAAACATCTTAGATTCATTCCTATTAGTTCCGTCTAAGTTTATAGAGGGCGCCAAGAGTTTTATGTAGGAATTTCTACTCAGTTTTCAGTCTAAAATTGAACTAAACTAAACGAAACTAGCTTGCTTTTAATTATTATTTAGTTTAACTTAGTTGTAATTTAGTTTGCTTCAGATTAGGGCTGAAAAATGAGCAAAAATTACCAGATGGAACGCGTGACGCCCTCTGAAAACTCTGATGGAACTAATAGGAATGAATGCAACACGTTTCAATAGGGACACTTTAGAGTTACAAATTCTCCACCTCTACCCTACAAATTCTTGCTATATTACTAAAATCAAGAATAATAATTTGCAACGTGAACGCATGTAATAATCCCCCAAGACCCAATATTAACACGCCCACGCTATGAATGACTAAAATATTTCAGAAACAGCTGACTATGGCTGAATTAATCATCACTCATTTTAAAGTGGCGGTTAGAACTCTTTTAATTGAATGATATACGCACGCCGTTCCTTAGAAAAGTCGTTTCCTAGTGAATAACATGATGAACACACTGTTTGGTTGCATGCTCACATTTGTTACATAGTCAGAACCTGACAGAGCGAAAAAAAAACAAGAAATCAGGGGGAAATGCTTTTGTACAGAGCTTACTGAAAAAAACTATACTTGTAGTATTGGTACTACTACCTTCAAAACCTTGTACATCAGTTGGGGGGGGGGAGGGTGGGGGCAGAGGCTGAGATGATTTTAGAAATTTTGCCTGCTGAAGTGCCATTTATTAGGTCCAAAAATGATTTGTTGCGTTTTATGTGAGCCCCCTCTTGATGAAGGGACGCGAAAAATTTATGATCCCTCCCCCCCCCCCCGCGATAAATAATGGCTGGTCCCTTAATGTACTTATTACCTTGCTGCCTACCAGGTGCTTGATATTCGAGCATGCGCCAGGTAACAGTGCGCCTTGGGTGTCTGGGCCCCGACTGGTACCCAAAGGCAAAACCCGACACCCTTCTTGCCGTACCCCTTTCCACACTAACCCGACGTCGCGGCCTAGGTCTGGACTTTAGTTAATCTTTCTCTCGCTGCAGCAGTTTCAGCGCTATCGTTGTTCCTTTCTGCCCTCCCTCTCCCGTCCCCACCTCCTGCTTTCATTTTTCTCGCTATTGCGTATCAGCGCTCCAAGAGTCAAAACGTTTCACTAAAGCGCGGGCTCGAGTTCCGACCCTTTTCACACTGACACACGGGATCGGAGTTGGCGTCTCAAGCAGAACTTCGAGCAGGAAAGTCGGGGGTCGCGCCCGGACCCGAGTCGGAGCGACAGTGTGGAAGGGTCAAACTCGGGCCCGGGGCAGGTCCGGACTTTTTCCCCAGTGCGGAAGGGGTATAACTCCGGAAATGGCATCCTTCATCCGCCTAGAAAGGTGACGCCACTACTTTGTCACGCTCTGTTGTATTGAAGGTACCGAACTGTCTCCAGACGGGGAGTAGGTTTGCCGGGTTTGGCTTCGTAGTTTTGGAAGGCACGAGTCACTCACTGACGTATATTTTTGGTTTGTTTACTTTACAGAGGTCATCAGCCAACAAGACATGCGACGTATCAGCATAGAATTGGGCCCCCAGTACGCCGAACTGCTTCCGAGACTCAACTTTTCAACGGAAGAAACTGGCAAAGTGAACCAAGCCCTGCAGGAGTCGGGTGTCGAAGGAGCGGCCTTTGAAATGTTGGCGCAGTGGAAGCAGCGGGCACCTGACATGTTCGTTTGGGGTACGTTCTATCAGGCCTGCAGGCTGATCGAAAATGGCCACATCGTGAAGGAAGCCTTGACGAGGAGACACTGAAACAGTGTACAGGGGAAAGAAATTGCGCCTCTTCCCGAAGTTAATAGTTAAAAGTGTGCGCAGTCCCGTGCACACATCCTGTTAAAGTTTCACACTGTCCGAGTGTCCGAGTACCAATCGAGACATGCTAATGGACGTCAAGCGTTTCTTGTTGTATTATTCGTATTTGCAATGATTTTATCATAAGCTAGTTTATATGTGGTAAAATAGCCAGAAAACGAACCTACACGTCATGCAATAAAAGCAGTGTTTTCATTCAATTCAGAACATTATCAGAGGCGCAAAGAAAAAAGGTTTTCTTTAAAAAATGGCAAAAAGTAATTTTCAGGGTAATTTTTCAGGGTAAAACTCTACTCATCGTAAAGAACAATTAAAAACGAGAATCCTGTCACCACAGGCCTGTAGCCAGCAGCCCCACAGTCCCGCACGTTAGATTTTTTTAGGCATGGTTACATTATGCCTGCCGAAAAGAAATAAAAAAAGTGTTAAAAAAAAAAACTGTTGGCACCCAAGAAAATAAATTCAGGTTAACTTGTATTGACTTGCTTTGTTTGTGTTTTCTGGTTTTATTTGTAACTGCACGTAGAATTTTAATTTCAGTTGTTTCTCTGAGGAGGTTATTTTTAGTCTTCTGTGCAACCGGAACGGCTGGGAAGACCACAACAACGACTTTATCTATATACGTCTCTTCGTCGTCGTTTTCAACTCCGGAGCGGGACCAGTTAGGGAAAAACTATTTTAACCATTAGATTCAGCCTCCAAAAATGAGTTAAAATGAATAAAAAAAACACAGGAAGTATGAAGTGGATGTGGCTCGAAAGTGGCGGAAGTGCACAGAAGACCGGTTGCGACTGTGTAGTCGCTGCAGCCACTTGTTTAATAATAGGGGGGGGGATATTTTTTTGTTAGTGGGGGAGAGGCTGCATTCGTTTTATTTCTGGCGCGGGGGTGTAGGAAAACACCGGGCAACGCCCTTGAATGTCCGGGGTAGGATAGATATTTCATGAAATTGAGGAGGTTCTGTAATTACACCACATCCACCTACAGTAAAGGCGGATCAACTTTGCCTTCCGCAATGCTCCGCTAGATGGTGCGACAAATACCAACGCGACAAGTTTGCCAAGTGGCGTCATCGGTTGACAGAATTTGGAACCCTCGTCGGTTAGTGTGAAATTTCGCCGCTTGGTGTAGAGATGGCAGCACCTAGCAAACTTGCGGTTCCTTTTATGTCAGTGGTTGATTTTATGCTCCTAATTTGTCTTGATCTGATCCGGCTTTTACTGTAGGTGGCTGTGGTTGGGCAGGCTGTTGGATCTTACATTACACGTCATATCGTAAGATTGAATTTTTGTCTTTTGCAAATGGTTCATTTCTGCCTTTACTCGGGGCGTTCCGGACGTATTTTTTTCTTGGTCGCGGTGTGTCATTTTTTGATGGTTTTGGTGTATTACTGTATTCGTGTAAGGTGCATTCGTTTGTATGTTTGTATTTGTAGGGCTGGTGACCGTATTGGGTCGTTGCTCGTACTAAAAACTGAACTAGTTTCTTGCTGTTGTCCACGAGCTTATTGTAAGCATTAATAGCTGACGCTAATTATACCATTGTTTCGCTTGCCCGACAGTGATTGGTGCATCTCAAAGATTCTGGGTTTTCCGCTTGAATTTCTCCAGTTAAGTTGTCCCTGACGAATACTCACTGTTCAATAACGCTGAACCAAAAGTCAAAGTTTTCCACCTCAAAACCTGCGAATTTTCAACAACCTGTTCTGGTTGTTTTTTCAGGCGCAGTTAAGCTACTAGCAATCACACTTCCCCTTCCTTCCAAATCCAAACTCACACTCCTTCCAAATCCAACGATCTTTGTGTTTGGATGGAGTGTGAGCGTGGATTTGGGAGGAATGTGAGTTCGGGTGCTAGCGGCTTAACTGCCTGAAGAAGACAAACCAGTAAAGGTTGTTGAAAATTCGCAGGCTTTGAGGTGAAAACCTTTGACTTTTGGTTCAGCGTTATTGAACAGTGAGTATTCGTCATCAACTTTAACCAAAATAAAACAACTGAGTCGACCGATTTACCCGAGTTTGGGTACAGGCTACCTAAAAGCAAACAAATAAATATTAACAACAACATCACAACAACAGTGCTTCCCTGGCAATAATGGAGAGGTGATATCAGTGTCATCCATTCAATGCTAAAACCCGAGAAAAACATTGATTCTGAACTGCTTAAATTTGACTCTGTACAAAATGTAAACAAACACCCATTGTAGCATCCGGGGACTCCACTGTTTTTCGTTGGATGCTACAATGGGTGTTTGTTTATATCTTATACTAAGTCAAATTTAATTTTGACTTTTTATACAATTTAAAAAAAAAATTATG
>JAHWFP010060128.1:0-10554 GCA_023313725.1 Lithobius niger | reverse complement strand
AGTGGTGAAATAAATATCACAAATATATACAAAGAGAGATAGCAACTTGCTTCTTGGCCTTCCCAATGTAAAATAACGCAAAAAACTTGCCAATGTGCTATCACGGCAGACCCTTGGCTGGGGCTGGTTACAGCCAAGATCAGAAGCTGTTCAACGTTTCTCAATGGTGAACTAAAGGTCACAAACATATAAGAGGCGGCAACAATTTGCTTCTTGGCCTCTACACTAGAAAATGACACAAGCAACTTGTTTAACTAAATTTGACTGGTGCCCATAGCCATGGTCCGCCCCAGTAGCGCAGTGGTTAAGAGGTCCCGGCCTAGTATGTGGGAAGACCCGAGTTCGAGGCCCAGTCGGCATAGTATTTTTTCATTCTTTCTCAGATTAGTGTAGGCTACTTATTTTGTATTCTCACAAAGCCATTCCTTAATGCTGGCATAAGCATAATCAAAATTTAGTTTAAAAAATTGAAAAAACACGAAAAATAAAAATAAAAAAGTAGAACAATAAATGAAAAAGCGTCTGATTATATGGACAAGATGAACATGTGAAGAATTAAAGTAAAAATAAACGAAGCTATGGCAAAAAAACAGCTGGCTGGCTTTCACTTTACTACAGATTTCCTTTGTGGGCTGAGGCCAGCCAAGTTCACAACCCTTCCTCATTGTCAGGCAGATTTCCTTGCTGGGGCTGTTGCCCTTGCTGTCTCTCTCCCCTGTCCATCAAAATTTAGTGCTAGTGCGTTTCCTCCCTGACTACTCTAGTTACAACTTGTTAGTTGCATGTGTCATGCTCATTGTTGTAGGCGAGCTCTCTGGGGTATTGTATGCCAATTTTGTTCTTTCTTCTCTTCTCCCAACTTTGTCCCGTAGGAGAATGGCTCATGTTAGAGCCTCGTGTACTTTGAAGTTATCTATGTCTTGTATTCTGGATTCCTACCTGTAACACTAATTCTTGCCGTCCTACATGTATCTACCTCCCCGGATCCGGACCCGAACCCAGGGACGTTCCATAGAGATTTACCTGTACTCACCATGAACTTGTGAGTGTTGTTCCTTTTCATCATAAGTCCTAGCCGTAAGGTGAACCCCAACTCAGTTTCTCTTCAAGGTAATTTTTCCTTACGACTAAAGTTGGGCTATGTTGGTTACAAGTGACGTATACTCATAAACTGTTATGCTCCCACTTTCTTTTCATTGTCTAACAAAACCAAATAAATACAGAGAAGATTGACAGTCCCCAATATGTTGTCCTGTGCTACCTTATTTGCTCTGCATATAAAAACCTAAATTGGCGATCCGAGGAACGTTTATCCCCTCTGACTAATTAACCAATCCCGGGGCCGTTTCTGCGCTGGAACTGTTTCGGCCGCAGTTCGTCCCTGGTTAACCCTCCATTTCGACTAGGCTTTCCCCTTTTCCGGGACTAATTATCTTTATCCCCGGGGTTAAGGGGCGGTCGTGTGTCGTCCCTCCTTCATGTTTGGTAGCATAGTCATGGCTACGCCAGGTCATGTTTGGTAGTACTGGTAACAACTGTTAGCGGCGACAGCAACTCTGTTCAACAGCGCAAACTGGTTGCTCTCTTACTGCGTAGTGTCGTGTGCCGACAGCAATCTAGTCTCCAATCAATGTACGCATGCACAACTATCGTCTGTAAGGATTTCGATCCCTAACCAATTACACAAGCCTCGTAGTTCACGACGGAAATAATGTTGGCCGCCTAACCAGAACCATTTCGACAACTTTAGAATCTAACCTAATCTTAGAATTTCTGCGAACTTTGCAACTAAAGACTTGTGACTTGTGGATATTCTCTTTTACCCCTTGTTGCAAAACTATGCCCTATTAGTCAACAACACTTACGTGAAGAAGCCTGACCAAGCAGCCCCTTTTGTGCAAGAACGTATCCTTTATACAATATGTGCATATGTGTATATATGAGTTTTAATAGTTTTGCCACCGTATTTTTTCAGCATTTTGGTTAGAAATGATGCAAATCGTGTTGTTAATTGGTGCATGACTCTTGAATTATGGTATCTGATTGCTAATCACATGTGTATGCCTGTATGTAAGCTTCTATATGTACACGTCAATATTTTCCTTGCAAACGTTTAGCTTGAGTTTGGGTTTTATTGTACATGTCCTATTATCGTGAGAGGTGTGAACCAATTCTAATGCACAGATCACGCAATTAAACACTCTCCTAGATTATGTGTTTGCCTGATAAGAGCTGTAAAACTTTAACCTGAGGGGCTTCGTGATTTTTTTAATTGCGTTTGCCTTGTGAATTGTGATAATGCATGGAGTTTTTTTTCCTTTAAGTCACATCGTTGCTTCTTAACCTAATCAAATGATAGAATTTGCGACTTAGTATGCTTTGCAAAATGCTTAATATGTTTAATATACGTCTTAATATGCGTTGCAATCTAACCCCACCGTTTTTCAATAAATTTGGATGCATCCGTTAACATACTTTAAGTAACACACTAGTACACGCCCCGGAAAGTGTTCAATCATAGTGGCGGTTCTGTTACTAATTGTTTGCAGCAAATGTTTTGTAGTGGTATTACTGTTGATATTATTGAACGTTTATGTTATTGAAATTGCAATTTGTGGTTATTTGTGCTTTTTTCAATTTTTTTTCCAGTGTTTTACCACTTTGTATAGACTTACCTTACTTCCAGTCTTGGGTCTTCACAACCGCTTTCGCTCTGTACGGCTTTGTAAGGCTCTGTCCTCCCGCTCCGTGGTATAAGGTCTCGCGGTTATTTAATTTGTCTTGAAGCCTATCTTCCCATCTTCCCTCTTGCGTGGATATTGCGCCTTTTCTTTTTTTTCCTCCTTACTGATTTTGTCGATCTGGATTTATGTCAGGATTTATGCCCCCTGAGTATGAATTTAAAAGATTTTGGTCTTTCTTTCCCGTTCAACCTCTAATTTTGTTACAATTCGGCGACAAGCCTACATTTGCTTGGGAAAGTCCGAGGTGGTTGATCTTCGTTCATTCGAGGAGAGCCCATTTATCCTATTGTAGATTTGGCTGAGTAGCCTAAGTGTAATTTTATTTATTGGGTTTATTAGTGTCTTCTATCTTTCGTCATGGCTTACCCCAATTGGCCTTATGCGGCTGCGGCTCCTCCCGCCTCCGCCCTCTCGACCTACAAAAGGGTGGGGATCCTTACGGAAACTAACTATCTCATTTGGACACTGCGGATGCAAGGTTTTAAGGTGAAAAATGGATGGGATACCGTGCTTGATCATGATCCTCCTGGCACAAATGCAGATCCTGATATTGTCGCCGCCTATCAGCAGAAAAATGGCGACTGTGCTTTCTATTTCAAACGATTTCGCCCTCGATATTATACCAGTTCCAGGGGATTACTTAAGCTAGACAAATCTGGGATACCCTCCGTGCCCGTTATGGACAACAACACCATAACTATAGAGAGTTTCTCTATCGCCAGTTCATCAGGATGCGGATCCTCCCTTCAGAGAGCATCCCCATGTACATAACCCGGATGATGGGACTCAGCCAAGCTTGTATTGCCGCGGGGAAGGTGATTACAGAACATGAATTGTGTCTAGCTGTCCTCGACGGACTTGATCAGCCTAATTTTGAGGCGACCGAGGAATACCTATATCACCAGCAAGACCTGACTGTCGAGAATCTCCAGACTGCATTAGCACATAAGCAGATCCTGCTAGATCAAGCCACCTTGACGTCATACCCGCACCTTTATCCAGGGATTGGGCCCCCTGGGGTACAGTTCTTAGGCTATACTGCCCCTATACCCATTCATGGTGTGAACCCTGTGCAATTGCAACAGGGAAACCCTGCGCAGCGGCCAAGTTTTTCCGTTTCCCACCTAATGGCTCCACCTACGCAGCATTGCTGGACTTGCGGGGGGTGGGGTGGATCATATCCATACACAATGCCCCACATCCATTGGACAACGTCAGCAGTGTGACCTTTCTACCGGAATTGGCCATGACCGCTCACATTGCGGGAACCTTGCACCACCCTCTAAGGACACCAGTCGTCGAAATCGACCATGCCCACGGGCCGAAGCATCTGGTGCCCAGCAGCTGTCTGGATTTACGGTGCGCAGTACTTCCGAGGCGCTCCGAACCCCAAAGTTGGACGTTTTCCACCTGGACTCAGGAGCTAATAGTCATGTTCTTAACGTGCAGCCGCCACGCTCCGGAGTTTCCTCATTGGTTGAGCTATCATTGGCTACACTCAACAAAACAGTTGAAGGACATCTTGTCGGCGACGTGACAGTATCCTCCATGAATAAGTATGGCAGATCCTTCTCGTCCCCTCTTTGCCTACGCAGCGCTATACTCGTCAAATCAGCAAGGGTTAACTATGTCTCCCTGGGAGCTCTCCTTGCCGACGGCTATGACATACGGTATTCCACGAACAGGCTTTTTGTGTACTCAACAGAAATGTCTCGTTGTGTTTTCATCTTTCACAGGAAAGGTAACCTTTTTGAAGCCAAAGCAGGATTTGTAGAGAACTCTCACCGAGAACAGCCTCCTTGCCGTTCAGTTGGGGTAGCTCAGGTCAACCAAGTCGAATGTCACATTGACATGTTGCACCGCCGCTTCGGTCACGTGCCACATCAGAGAATAAAACATTTGCTTGACAGCGGGAGAATCCGGGAACCAAAGGCTGTTGGTAAAGCCGCCCCTTATTACGCCGTATGTGCTTCGACCAAGTCTAAACAAAAGTCTCTCCTGCGCTTGAGCTTTCCAGTTGCCTCGAAACTACTAGAGCAGTTGGACCTTGATATTAGTGGTCCCAGTAGTGTGCCGGGACTGATGGGAAAAGTCTACTTCCTCACCGTTGTCGACGTATACTCTCGCCGATACTTCGTGTTTCCCTTATGCCACAAGAATGAGGTGTTTCCAACCTTCCAGAATTTGGTGCAATACATGGAAGCGCAGACAGGTTGCACAGTACAACGGATCAGTTCCGACAATGGCGGCGAATTTTGCAACCATTTTTTCGAGTCGTTTTGTTCAGCCTGCGGCATTCACCACATCCGCTAGATGCCATACACCCCGCAGCACAATCCCCGAGCAGAGCGGGCTCATGGCATCATCAAGACAATGGCACGTTCATTTCTGCAAGATGCCGAGATGCCGCCTCAGTTCTGGCCAGACGCGGTTTACGCGGCCGGTGCAGCAAGGAACTCTTTAGATACAAAGTCATTACCTGGAGGAGAAACCCCTCTTGAAAGATGGTCAGGCCGAGTACCGCATGTGGCTCGCCATCGTAGTTTTGGGTGTCTTGCCTACGCCCATGTGGATAAGAGCCGCAGGCGAGCTTATGATCCCACCGCCGAGCCATGTGTACATTTATTTTACGACCATCAACGCCGGGGACAGAAGCTGTATAACTTAGTTTCACAGCGTTACATGTACAGTCTTAACGTCACGTTCTTTGAAGATGTCAATGCTATCTCTTGGTCTTCTTCCGGGCCCTCATCTCCTAGGGGATCAATCCATTGGACTGAGGATAATTCCCCACACCTCCTAGACCTAGATGATTCGTCTGATGACAGCGATGATGAAATGCGTGGAGCTAACCCAGGTCAACTTCCTCCTGTACAGCCGGCTCAGCAGCCTCCAGCCCAGCCAGTGCCACCACAGCCGGCTCAGCAGCCTCCACCTCAGCCAGTGCCACCACAGCCGCAACGCGTAGACTCCGTGGTTTGCCTGCAGTGTCTGTACTCTCGGCCCAGGTGACCTCATTGCCGGTACTGCCATCCTCAAACCCGGTAACTCCTTACAATCGTAAACCAATAGTAGTGGTATCTGATGACGATATTGAGGAAACCTTTGTCATCCTAGTGTCTTAAATAGTGTTGATTTACATCTTGTTTATTTATTCCCCATAACGATTCTAACTTAGTACTTAAGTGTTAAAACCCTGTAACCCGGTGTTCCGACTGGCTCGACTAATGGAAATTCTTTGTTATTTTGTTATTTTTTCTTTCTTCTTTTTACTGCTGTGTTCAGCTGTGTGTAATTTTATAATATTGTGGTTACAGCTTTGCTTAGCTGGGTGTAATTTGCTATACTCTTGTACTATACTTATGGTTGTGATATTAAATCTGTTTGAGGTTGATCTCGATACCAACGCTCTACTACCGTCCGGACTTACCCATTCTCACGCCCACGGGGGGGAGGGGGGGCGCAGGACACAGCCAAAAGTCAGATTATTGTGTGTTACTACCTATACTCTATTACCTATTGCCCGTTCCTAATTATTTGGGCGTTTTCGCTGGGTTTTTTTTCCCTTTGTTTTCGTTTGCTGTAATTGATTCTTCACCTTACTCATGTCAAGGGAACTCAGAGATGAAACTCTCTAGCCCGGGGGGGGGGGGGCGGAATGTCAGGCAGATTTCCTTGCTGTGGCTGTTGCCCTTGCTGTCTCTCTCCCCTGTCCATCAAAATTTAGTGTTAGTGGGTTTCCTCCCTGGCTACTCTAGTTACAACTTGTTAGTAGCATGTGTCATGCTCATTGTTGTGGGCGAGCTATCTGGGGTATTGTATGCCAATTTTGTTCTTTCTTCTCTTCTCCCAACTTTGTCCCGTAGGAGAATGGCTCATGTTAGAGCCTGGTGTACTTTGAATTTATCTATGTCTTGTATTCTGGATTCCTATCTGTAAAACTAATTCTTGCCGTCCTACATGTATCTACCTCCCCGGATCCGGAACCAGGGACGTTCCATAGAGATTTACCTGTACTCATCATGAACTTGTGGTGTTGTTCCTTTTCACCATAAGTCTTGGCCGTAAGGTGAACCCCAACTCAGTTTCTCTTCAAGGTAATTTTTCCTTACGACCAATGTTGGGCTATGTTGGTTACAAGTGCCGTATACTTATAAACTGTTATGCTCCCAATTTCTTTTCCTTGTCTAATAAGACCAAATAAATACAGAGAAGATTGACAGTCCCCAATATGTTGTCCTGTGCTACCTTATTTGCTCTGCATATAAAAACCTAGATTGGCGATCCGAGGAACGTTTATCCCCTCCGACTATTTAACCAATCCCAGGGCCGTTTCTGCGCTGGCAATAACAACTGTTTCGGCCGCAGTTCGTCCCTGGTTAACCCGCCATTTCGACTAGGCTTTCCCCTTTACCGGGACTAATTATCTTTATTCCCGGGGTTAAGGGGCGGTCGTGTGTCGTCCTTCCTCCACTCATAACCCCTCAGAAGCGAAAAACGGAAGGCACAAGGGGAAGGGAATGTGCTGCAGATGAGGGATGGGGGAGAGGGAGGGTTAGAGGTAAAGTGGGTGAAGGCAAACGAAATTCGAATACAAAATGTAGGATTGAAGTCAAATTTCTGCTTTTACTGAAATTAAAAAAAAAACAAGCAGCTGCAGCGACTGCCTAGTCGCACCGGTCTTTTGACAGTTCCTCCATTTCCAATGTTGAGGCCTCCCCTATCACGCACCAACAGCTGTCTGTATTATACTAATCTAAAAGCAGTAACCATGACAACTGACGGTTAAAATGTGTTAGCTTTTAGGCCTATTTTACATTTTAGGCGTAATAGTCAGCTTTTAGGCCTAATTTTACTGGTAGTTTTCATTTCGTAAGTAGCATCTAACGGAGATTTGGATTGTATTGTAAGCATATTCATTGGAAGTGACGAGAGAGATGCTATTGATGAAGCCAACAGCAACTCGTAGCTTCTTGACGTTGCCGTGGTAAAATGATTTTAGGCCTAATTTTCATTTTTTGGGCCTAATCTTTTTTAACGCAGTTTTAATTTCGTAAGTAACGGATAGGCCTAATGGAGAATTTGGTTCGACGGTAAGTGTATTCATTCATGCAACAATGCGACGAGACCATCTTAAATGAAGCTAAAACCCATTCATGTTTATTGCGTGTTATCTTAGGATTTCAATTCGACAATCAAACGTTATTATTTAATTTAGTTACGTCGAAGAATTCTATTACGCTACAAGGAAGTAACGATGTTTTAATTTGCCATGTTATTTAACTAACTTGTCACACTGAATCTAACGTTGTAAACAGTGGTCGTCTCTATCAGGTACGTTGCAAAGTTGAAAAAAAGCGACGGACGGACGGACGGACAAAGTCATTGCAACAGTCTTTTCAGCTGGTACGGCTGTACTAAAAAGTGGCCTTATGAAAACACAAAAATACGCTAATATGAGAAGGAAAAAAATAACTCTATTGGCTGGGACTCTAACCCAAAACTTCTTACATACTAGGCCAGGCACTCTAACCACTGTGCTACCAGGGCAGCCTCCTGGCTGGGACTAGTTACAACCAAGCTAAGAAGCTGTTCAACCTTCTCAGTGGTGAAATAAATATCACAAAGATATAGAAAGAGAGATAGCAACTTGCTTCTTGGCCTTCCCAATGTAAAATAACGCAAATACTTGCAAATGTGCTATCACGGCGGACCCCTGGCTGGGGGTGGTTACAGCCAAACTCAGAAGCTGTTTCAACGTTTTTCAATGGTGAACTAAAGGTCACAAACGTATAAGAGGTGGCAAAAATTTGCTTCTTGGCCTCTACACTAGAATATGACACAAGCAACTTATTTAACTAAACTTGGCTGGTGTCCGTAGCCATGGTCCGCCCCAGTAGCGCAGTGGTTAAGAGTTCCCGACCTAGTATGTGGGAAGACCCCAGTTCGAGGCCCAGTCGGCATAGTTTTCTTTTCATTCTTTCTCAGATTAGTGTAGGCTACTTATTTTGAATTCTCACAAGGCCATTACTAATTTAATGCTGGCCATGGGCATAATCAAAATTTAGTTTAAAAAGTTGAAAAAAATCCAAAAAAAAAAGTAGAACAATAAATGAAAAAGCGTCTGATTATTATGGACAAGATGAAGATGTGCAGAATTAAAGTAAAAATAAACGATGCTATGGCAAAAAAACAGCTGGCTGGCTTTCACTTTACTACGTACTTCCTTTGTGGGCTGAGGCCAGCCAAGTTCACAACCCTTCCTCATAACCCCTCAGAAGCGAAAAACGGAAGGCACAAGGGGAAGGGAATGTGCTTGCAGACAAGGGATGGGGGTGGGAGTGGGGGGTGAAAGGGAGGGGGAGGGTTAGAGTAAAGGGGTGAAGGCAAACGAAATTCGAATACAAAATTTAGGATTGAAGTCAAATTTCTGCATTTTACTGAAATTAAAAAAAAAGACAAGCAGCTGCAGCGACTGCCTAATCACACCGGTCTTCTGTACAGTTCCTACACTTCCAATGTTGAGGCGCTTGCCTATCACGCACCAACAGCTATCTCTGTTACACTAATATAAAAGCAGTAACCATGACAACTGCCGGTTAAAAATGTGTTAGCTTTTAGGCCTATTTTACATTTTAGGCGTAATTGTCAGCTTTTAGGCCTAATTTTTACCGGTAGTTTTTATTTCGTAAGTAGCAGCTAACCGTCGGAGATTTAGATTGTATAGTAAGCATATTCATTTTTGCAACACGGTACGCCATCGGGCACACAGTTACAGTGTTACAACGTAACATGCACCGTAGCCTATATATAGTTCAGTGGTAGTATGGAAGTGACGAAAGAGATGCTATTGATGAAGCCAACAGCAACTCGTAGCAACTTGACGTTGCCGTGGTAACATGATTTTAGGCCTAAGTTTCATTTTTTGGGCCTAATCTTTTTTATCGTAGTTTTAATTTCGTAAGTAACAGTTAGGCCTAATGGAGAATTTGGTTCGACGGTAAGTGTATTCATTCACGCAACAATGCGACGAGACCATTTTAAATGAAGCTAAAACCCATTCATGTCTATTGCGTGTTATCTTAGGATTTCAATTCGACAATCAAACGCTATTATTTAATTTAGTTACATCGAAGAATTCTATTACGCTACAAGAAAGAAACGATGTTTTAATTTGCCATGTTATTTAACTAACTTGTTACACTGAATCTAACGTTGTAAACAGTGGTCGTCTCTATCAGGTACGTAGCGAAGTTGAAAAAAGGCGACGGACGGACGAACGGACAATGTCGTTGCAATAGTCTTTTCAACTGGTACGGCTGTACAGAAGACTAAAAAGTGGCTTTATGAAAACGCAAAAATACGCTAATATGAGAGAGAAAAAAAAATTCTCTTGGCTGGGACTCTTAACCCAAAACTTCCCACATACGTATAGGCCAAGCACTCTAACCACTGTACTACCAGGCGGCTTCCTGGCTGGGACTAGTTACAACCAAGCTAAGAAGCTGATCAACTTTATAAAGATCACAAAGATTGACAAAGAGGGATAGCAACTTGCTTCTTGGCCTCCCCACTGTAAAATAACGCAAAAAACTTGCCACTGTGCTACCAGTGCGGGCCCCTGGCTGAGACTGGTTACAGCCAAGCTAAGAAGCTGTTCAACCTTCTCAGTGGTGAAATAAAGATCACAAAGATATACAAAGAGGGATAGCAACTTGCTTCTTGGCCTCCCCACTGTAAAATAACGCAAAAAACTTGCCACTGTGCTACCAGAGCGGGCCCCTGGCTGGGACTGGTTACAGCCAAGCTA
>JAHWFP010060127.1:348-12934 GCA_023313725.1 Lithobius niger | reverse complement strand
CGTTTTGATGATATTGAAGACCGAGAGAGTAATCTTTGTTCTCGATCGGCAAGTGTCGTGAGGCTACTTACTGGTTCACGTCAGAGGCGAGTTTTGGTGTTGAGTAGCAACTGTTGTCTTGGATTTTACTCGAGACGTGTGGAGGCCACGGTCGAGACGAGTTGTTGGAGGAGTGCTTGCATCCATTCAAGACTTCACTCAACGTGGGTTTTAGCCACGATTGAGGCCCGACTTGGTGTGGTTGGGTTGATTCTTCACATAAGACGTGTTTTTTTGTTGTTGTCATGAATAAGACGGACTTCAGTGGACAGGGACTGTGGTTTCTTTTTTGATGAAGAAGCGGAGTCGGCCACGGTCAAGATGGGTGGCCAGGGGTGAACATGGTTTCTGTCTTGACTCTTCTCTCAAAACGTGGGCTTTAGCCACTAATGAGACGAGCTTCAGTGTGGACAGTAATTGTTGTCTTTGATTTCCTCGAGACTTGGGGTTAGCTACCGTCGAGCCAAATGGCAAAGGGTGAGAACGTCATCCGTGTTCACCTTCACACAAAACGTGGGTTCTAGCCACGAATGATACGAGCTTTAGTGGACAGGAACTCTTGGCTTCTTTTCCATTCGAGACTTGGGGTCATTCTCGGTCGAGGCACTGTAAGAGTTGAAAATGGTATTCGTCTTGAAAGTTCACTCAAAACGTGGGGTTTGACACGAATGAGACGAGCATCAGTGTGAGCGGCAATTGTTGTTTTGATCTTTGCACGAGATGTGGGGTTAGCCACGGTTGCGATAGCAGCCAGAGTTGAAAACTCTCTCCGTCTTGAAACTTTACTCCAAACGATGGTTATAGCCACGAACGATACGAACATCAGTGTGGACAGCAATTGATGTCTTGATTTGTACTCGAGACGTGTACTACCTTTATATGGCATACTTTTTAGCACGTATAACGACATTTGAACAAAAATATAACACCTACGCCACAAATGAGACTTCACAACAAGTTCTTTTAAATTTTCGAAGAGATTAGCCGCTCTTCTTCATCAGATATTTCACGAAAAAATTAGAAAGTGTTCAGCTACATATTTACAAGTGGTTTGTCGGTTACTCGTATTCAAACCACGAACGCTCGTCAACCGCTGATCTCTACGAGTCGACAACGGCCGCTGTTTGTGGGAGATTCCATTGTGAATCTAGTTTGGTGCCAACTTTTGGTAGAACATAGTTGTTTATTTGTCTATAAGTTGGACCTGTGATATTCGTGAGTGGTACTTTTTTGTAGGAAAATCTTTTGATGGCCAGGGACTCGAGTGCTCTTAGTAGCAGAACTTCTGTATCTCTCCAAGCGATCTCATGTTCGAACTTCTTGGAGTGTTGGGAGATTCCGTTCAAATTCTTTTCCCTACGGGTAGCTCCAATATGGTTCAACAATTCTCGCCTCAAGGTTACGTTTGGTCTCACCAATATAGACATATTCACAGTCTGAACAGGGCATTTTGTAGACTATTTTACTTATGGAGCAAATGCTAGCAGGGGACAAAAGTCGTGGTGGGGGTGGGGGAAGTTGAGGTGGCTCCGGTTGTGGCGTTTGGTTGCTGAGGGTATCTGTGGTTGCAGTTTGAATTATTTTGAGTTTTGTTGGTGGTCACAGGGGTAGGCTTAGACCTGAAAAAGATACTCTAGAAGAAGAGTCACACAGGCTGACAGTGACTCTCAACCGTCCTTTCCCCCTCACATCCCCCCTCCCACGCCTAAGCCTACCCTTGTAACCACCAACAAAACTCAAAATAGTTCAAACTGCAACCACAGATACCCTACCAGGAGTCGCAACCAAAAGCCACAGCCGGAGCCACCTCAACTCCCCCCACCCCCACCCCGACTTTTGTCCCCTGCTAGCATTTGCTCCATAACTAAAATAGTCTACAAAGTGCCCTGTTCAGACTGTGAATATGTCTATATTGGTGAGACGAAACGTAAGCTTGAGGCGAGAATTGTTGAACATATTGGAGCTACTCGTAGGGGAGAGAATTTGAACGGAATCTCCCAACACTCCAAGAAGTTCGAACATAACTTGGAGAGATACAGAAATTCTGCTACGTTCCAACACTTCACAGGGAGCTCACCTAAGAGCACACGAGTCCCTGGCCATCAAAAGATTTTCCTACAAAAACGTACCACTCATGAACATCACAGGTCTAACTTATAGACAAATACAGAACTATGTTCTACCAAAAGTTGGCGCCAAACTAGATTCACAATGGAATCTCCCACAAACAGCGGCCACGGTCGTTGTCGACTCGTAGAGATCAGTGGTTGACGAGCGTTCGTGGTTTGAATGCGAGTAACCGGCAAACCACATGTAAATATGTGAACACGTTCTTATTTTTTCGTGAAATTTCTGAAGATGAGCAGCTAATCTCTTCGAAAATTTAAAAGAACTTGTTGTGAAGTCTCATTTGTGGCGTAGGTGTTGTATTTTTGTTCAAATGTCTCGATTCAGTCACTGTAATCGCCGGATGCCGGTTTTTGGGACGTTTAACGATTGGTACCACAAATAAGCAGCAGTGCACGCTGGTCTTCTTTGAAAAATGCCATTACTGTAACGCACGCTTTATTTATTTTTTTTATTTTGCGTATTTTATGTAGGCACGTATAAATGGGAACAAAAGTAATGAAAAGTGGCAACATTTCATATAGGGGGCGCTTCTAACTGGGTAAATACGGTACTTAATGGAAGACAAAATGTTTTGTGAGATCATGTAAAATTAAACAAAAATAAAGATGATTTAAAAGACCAATCAAAGAGACCATCCAACAAAAATGAGCACTCTGAACAAAACATGTGACAGCACTAGACTGGACTGACAAACAAGAAAATAACAAATAAAATGAGATATTCTCCAGTAATACATTTTAGACCCAGATGTTATAAGTGCGCCCCCGAGTAATACTTTAGACGTTAATTAAAACTTGAAGATTGCTAGTAGCAATCTTCTGGTTTTCATTTAACTTTAGAACTATTAGTATGTGCTATTAACTGGGCTAATAGGATTAAAAGGCCGATCGTTTTTGGAAACTTGGCAGGTTTTTCTACCAGTTTTGGTTTTGGGTGGATTTTATTTTACCTTGGATTACAAGATAATAAATGTTTTAGAAGGCCAACAGCAGCTGGTATTAAGCTATACACTATTGACGTTTTTTACCTCCAGATAGAAGCGTCCTCCACTCAAATTTGCTAACCGCCCGGCACTTCTAGTCGGGTAAATACGGTAGCCTATTCTATGTGCAGTTTATGGAAAAATAATAAAGCCTCATTGTCACTGCCCTTCTAGTATTCTACTCTGTAAACGACTGGCTGGAATGTCATTCATTCTTGTGCCTCATTCTACAGAATTAAGTTTTGATTTTATTAAAGCATTACATACATGTATGTTTTCTGTTGCAGATGTTGGGTTTGTTATGTGTGTTCTTCTAGTCATTTCTGTTGGCGTGATTCATAATTATTCGTTATTTTTATGCACAAGTCATAATTCTGCTCTCACTACAAGTTTGATTGGCGTCTTGAAAAGTGTTCTTCAGACTGTAGTTGGGTTTTTCACGTTTGGAGGAGTTGTATACCACCCATTAAACATTTTAGGTAAGTTTATTTCTTTTGCTTCTCTAGTAAGTCATTTTAAAATTAAAAACATGGTAAAGGCACTCGGCAACTTTTAACTTTGCCTATGAATGGTTTTTGGAACATCCGGACTATGCAACAATTGGAGCTGCTTGATACTCCAGTCCTAATGGGCACGTGGAATTTTGCAACTTATAAACACTAAAATTTTATCGGCGCAGCAAATCAGGTTTACACGAGCTCCTCCTTGTAAGGCTGCTGAAAAATTAATTAAGTGGTTCGCAGGAGTGGAACTAAAAAAAATTGACGTGAGAGCCGGTGTTGTTGTGTTTTATGTTTTATTACAAACAAAAACGTCAAGTGTGCCGTAAAAAAAGGGGTTATGTGATTGAAGTTGATTTTACTTGTTAAAATGTACACGGATAAAAATTGGTGATTTTTATTTGAAATAATCAAATGTGCAATTCAGAAAATTGCATCTGTTTAAGTGCTGTTGTGCTTTACGTAACGTATATAATTGGTAAAGCACAACAGCACTTAAACAGATGCATTTTCTGAATTGTACATTTGATTATTTCAAATAAAAATCACCAATTTTTATCCGTGTACATTTTAACAAATAAAATCAACTTCAATCATATAACCCCTTTTTTTACGGCTACGGTGTCGTGCTATAAAGGTTTATGCATGCAGTCGATTGTTGCATGCACGAAGAATGGATCTGGAGTTTGCTGAGTGGCATTGTTCCCAAAATATGATGGTTAAAACAATGTAAAATAATCAAAATGATCGTTTAGGGTACCGTAACTCCGGTGGATCGACCAATTGAAAAAGTGGTCCCTGTAAGGTTGAAGCCCAGGGAAATTTCTGGCTCAGATCATGTTTCAGATTTTAGGTAGGTGCAGTAGTTTTTTCTGAAACCGTGTCAGCCAAGAAGAACAAGAACCAGAACAACAACAACAGCAAGTGAACAGTTTTCAAATTTACGTGTGGCTTCCTACGTTTACTCTTGCATGGAATTTCATAAAAGTTGGTGTAAAGTTTGGAAAAGTTGCTATCTACTATCTGGCCAAGTTTGGTCGAAATATATTGAATAGAAACGGAGAAATTAATAGTTTGTTTTGCTGGAGAGAGGACTTCAATCATATATATATACACGGCTATTGCCTTGTATGATTCATGATTTTTTTGTTTTTACCAAACAAAACTAAATCAGTAGATTACATTTTGTTGTGGAGCACAATATCTATGTTTTAATGTCAGGATCAGCGTGCAAAAGGTGCACGTTTGATGAAAGTAATTCTTTAGGTCCAAGTTTTTAGTTGTGATATGCCTCTGAACGATCCTTAGATTCGTTTCGAGGCGATAATTTTAGTGGAGCAAAGCGCTGATGTGGTCCATCGGCTCCAGGAAATGTTTGGTGAAAGTGCTGATGCATGATTGGAATTTTTTTTTAGGAAATATTATAAAAAAACGTTTCATGCATGCACTCCTGAGAACCACTTAACTTTTAGAGGCCTAATATAACCGAAGCCGGCTAGGTACAGGGCCAGATTAATGGAAGTGAAGACCATGCATATTGAAAGTTTTTGAGACACCACCATGGAGGGGAACAGGGGAAACGAAAGTACAGAACAGTGTTGTGTATTAAAAAACAAAAAAACATTGGCAGCGTTAATATTGTTATTATCTTTTTAATCCAGGCATACAAAGTAAAGATATAGCACTTTTACTGCAAGCTTTTAAAAAGGCTTCTTGCATCATTGCATGCCCAGAATGCAAGCAATGCACCAACATTGATTGTGATCAAAAGCAAACTTAGTAGTATTGGTATTTTAAGACCATAATCAGACGGATGACATGGCGTGCACCACTACCCCTAACATACGTGCTGTAAATTTCTGGTTACTCCTATTTATATCGCATAAAAAAACTGGTAAAAGGTCGCCAAATTGAAACTTAGATTTAGTTTTGATGGGAGCACAGTTGGTGCACAATGTTAGTGCATTGCTTGAGTTGTGGGCATGCATGTGGTATACATGGGATTGTTTAAAAGCTTGCAGTGAAAATCTTGCAGCGTGTATTAAAAAGTTTATTAAACTAAACAATCTTAACATTGCAAATCTTTTTATTTTTAATACATCGCTTTGTTGTAGTGGATTTTATTTTTCAGTGAAAAAATAATTTTGACAGCATAATTATTTTATTCGTTGGATATTTCATTGCAACAATTACTTTGATGTTGATAAAAACGCGTGACATTCCTTTTTGTAACTTTTTGCTGTATAATAGTTTTGCAGGCTGAGATCACTCTTGAAGGTTAGGTACAAAGAATGCTTTCAACAATACCCAATGATGAATTTCCTGATTTTGGGGGGACTTGGAAGGTCAAGACATAAGAGTGAGATTTTACCATATGTAAAGGGTTACGTACTATTCCTGGTCATTTCCTATTGAAAAGACTTTCAAAATGATCGGCCACATGCTTTTTTTCCGTTAGTAAGTTCAAGAAGTCCGCAAAATGACAACTGTGTTATCAACCATGTTATTAACACATTTTAGCCAGTATTTAGTTTACTACCTACAGATATACTAGTTTCAGTTTTGTTGCTTTAGGAAATTAAAGCTGGCCACTAAACAGAACGGCACCACTGTGAAAAATGTCGTACTGACTGATGAAAAATAGTTACCGAATACTGAGATAAAAAAAAAATATTGCCTTAACATTAGCAGACTGTGTCACAAAAATTTGTTGCCTTAATGACTAAGGACAGGGTTTGTACACGGCCTTGAATTCCTTGAATAGCCTTCAATTTGAAAACCTAAATTCAGGGCTTGAAAAACCTTAAAATTGGAATATTTGTTGTCGGAGCCTTGAAATACCCTTGAATTTTGTGAGAGTATACTTTGTTTGGAATGAACTTAATGCCATAAGAGTAATATTAATTTAGGTACAAAATTAAGTAAATTAATTGAAGTAATTTGTCAGCGGAGTCCTTTTCTTGTGTGAACGATTCTCCCCTGGATTGAACTTGATCCAGAAAGAGAGAGGTGCAGTGCCGTGCAAGCAATTTTTGCCAGAAGAGAAGTGGCTGCTGTTCTACTGGCTGTTAAGATACATTATTTATTCTTGATCTTTGTCCATTGGGGAGGAAAGACGTAATACTCTTGTCTGCAACAGTTTAGCTTCCTATCTCAAATTAAGAGCGCACTGGAACCAACGATGACATCCGGCAAAATATTGGAATTTAAAAGATAATTTTGAGTCCACTCTGCAAAAGCCTTGAAAATGATTGTAAACTAGCCGTGAAAAGCCTTGAAAAAAGCATTGAAAATGGTTTCACCTGTTGTGTACGAACCATGCATGAAATTGACCATGCGTTTTGATTTGGTGTTGTATGTGATGCTAGGTGAAGATACTGCAGTACACTGCATGGAAAATGTGTAAAAGGTTTGAACTTTTGAGTAGCAAATGTTTGACTGTCCAGTTTATTGTCAGTGGACTTTAGCGAGGGCCCCACTGGTATGGAGGCCCCGGTGAGGACCCCCCTCCCCCATGGGGGTGGAGGTCCTGTGCAACTGCACACACTGCCCAATGGTTAATCCGGCCCTGGACAGATGAGGGTTTTGTGTCTCTCTCTCCCAGGTTACAAGCAAGAGCCACTGCAATCAGACGACTCCTATTATAGCGCAGGCGATGCCAGGAGTCGTCAACCAACTCATTGGACAGGTGAACAAAATTTCGAAAAATAGATGGGACGAATAATTGGCCTGATAAATGGATGGGGGTGAAAAAGTGATTAATAAATTCGATAACGACTAATTCTAACTCGGTGAATTCGATGGAGGACGAAAAATTGGTAAATAAATTGGAAGCCAAGAAGGAGGTGGGGGGAGGCCTAAGAAAATTCGATGGGGTGAAACAATTCTTGGTAAATTCAGTGGGACAAAAAAAAATTGCTGGTGTACGAGGAGGGGGAGGAGGGGAATTGGTTGTTGCCCTCCAGAAACAAATTCTTAGCTGCAGCCTGGACACCTCCGTATGTTCCGAAGGAGAAAGAAATCTAGCAGAAGGACGGCAAACCAAGTGATTCGATCTATGATTAGACAGGCTATATCCCATAGCTGCTGATGGTCTCTGGCGCTACCCTGTTCAGCACATCCTTTTTCCAGTAATCAACTAGATCAGTTTCTTTAAGCATTTTTGGGCTGAACTCTGCTATATTTAATTAGTTTTTTTTTGCTTTGCAGGTCTTACTCTTAACACGTTTGGTGGAATTTTATACACGTACGCAAAGTACACAGAAAAGAAACCAAAGCTCAAAGACCCTGCCACAGAAAATGGAAGGATCCACGTTTAACCATGAGTGTAGTATGTTAGCATATGAAGCTTTATAGTCTTCAGAAAAATGGTCGGATGTTTTTGGTGGACAGTGCATGACAATACTTAGGTTAGAAGTATGGCTGTGATATAAGACTGTTGTAAACACATGTGCATCTTAGGACCTTCTTGAAGCAATCTAGTCATATGGCCATAAAAAAAAATTCTTTGGTTCTCAGGCCCGTGCCGGTCAACTTTTTTTAATTTTCTGATAAGTATTGGAAAATTTAGCATATCACGAACAAAAACAGGTGATGAACTTTGAAAAAGCGTAATTTCTCCGTCAATCATGCAAATAAAATTCAAAGTAAAACTCCACACAGTTGTTTCAATAGTATTGGAAAAAGGTTACAGGAAGAAAATTGAAATTTGTTGGGGGGAACCTTCAAGTATACGTCGTCAGGAAGTGGGGGAGGAATTGCAACCATATTATTTTTAAATTACTGATATATTTTTTTTGTTATTTTTTCTGTTATCTACACATGTTTGACTTTTATAGTATGTGTTATGAATCCAGTTCTGTCTGTTGATTATCACTCATGTCATTTGGTAACTGTTAAGAAAATTTCTCAAATTGTCCATTTTGCAGACTTTATATTTTTTTTTACTTTGTTAAAAATACTAACCTTTAAATTCTAGCTTAAATTTGTTTAATTTATAAATGCTCAGTCCCCAATAGTAAAGTAAAAGGGTGATAATCATGCTTCTCACAATTGTTGGCTATCCCAGTAATGTTCCGCATCACTATTCGCTTTGGGCACGAACCTGGTCGGTCGTATTCTGAAGGTATAGAAGATTTAGGGTCATTCTAATCCAGTGGGAAAAATTTCGGGTTTTTTCCCTGAACGATTCTTTAGAAATTAATTCTAACTTGCCGGATGCATTAGGCAGTTCAGAGCCAAACATTGTAGTACCTATTTTACCAGGAATACTGTATCGACGGATTTTTTCTAAACTCTGCAAGATCCCTTCAGGAAGAATTTCGGTGTATGGGTAAGGGGCCATTCAAAAACCAACTGGCCATTTTTACCCCCCCCCCTCCCCCAATGTGGTCATCTGTGGCCAGATCTTGGACCCCCAAAAACCAAAGACACCCCCTCCACGTACTTAAAAAAAATTACACGTTAAGATGTGTTTTCGAAAAATGTGGTACCACTTCATGTACAATTTGTGTTATTGCGTTGTACCAAATTTGGTGAATTGATAGTGTTCGACATGAGAAACCCAATAAAGTACCCCATACCTTACTTTCGCTTTTAATAAACGCAGCTGTTTGATTCATCGTGAAAAATATTTTCACCAATTTTTTTGGCGATCTGCAATGGCCGCTAGACTATACTTCATCCGAGATTTGTAATAGAGACAGAAATTAGAAAATTGTAATCTAATACATTCATTATTAGGTAGGCCATCACTTCATTGAAATGTCTCAGTAAAGCACTCGACATTTCAGCCGCACACTATTTAGATGAATTTATTACGAGTGTGGGAAACACAGACTTACGTTGTTGACGATTTCTACGACAAGCCGCGTATCTTTCTCCACTATGCGGAAAATTCAGTTCGGTTGACTGGGGCCCAGACGTTAAGATCAATATAGGAACAATATAAGAACAATATAAGGCTGAGTGAGATGCTGTGTGTAGAGACTACTGTATGGTAAATCACCAATCCATTGGTAATAACGGCTTTCCCTTCAATGCAATAGCCACGTGGTTCACTTGGAACCCCCCCCCCTCCGGCCATTGTGGCTACTTGTGGCCGAAAGCCGACCTCCCCCCCTCTCCCACCCCCTGGCCGACCACATGGTTTTTGAATGGCCCCTAAGGAGGATTACAAAGCTTCTTTATTTCTAAATTTCATAATGGCAGTGAAGTCTCCAAGAAGTGACATCAGCCAGGGAATTAAGCAATATCATCGGGAAGATGTACATAATGGCAAGTCTGTATCCGTAGTTACCTGGAGGGCAACACCCCATCACTGGTTCCGCAACGAGGTCTGGACAGAACGGAGGTTGTGGAAGATCTCTTGCTGAAAATTCTATCTCAATCAACAGTCGATTTTGTTGATAGACCATCACAAGTTGGATGTTGGCGTCCCTGTAAATCCTTCTTCACCAGAGCTTCTTTCTACAGGTGCATCGAACTAGGGTTAACAGATTTGTTAACAATGTGTCAAGGGATATAGGTGTCACCCACACACATTGCCGGTAGTTTGAACGTACTGGATCACCCTCTCCAGACGAACATGCCTTGGCGACAGAGACCCTGAGTATGAACTGGGTCAGAATGACAGCATGCGCACTCCCATCGTTTTTAATCCTACAATTGGTCCTTCTCAAAATCAGGGATGCTCAGGGGAACTTCATATTTATAGCTCCATTCTGTCCATCAGCCCCATAGTTTATAGGCTTAATGGAGTTTACGAAGGAAGAATCGATTCCATTACCATTTCAAGAGGATCTCTTGTCCCAACACAAAGGCAGAACCCTTCACAGGAACTTGGCGGTGCTACACCTTCACACCTAGTTAAGATTATTGGATGAAGTAGCTGATCGACTTATTGGTAGTCACCAAAGTTCAACAATAAAGATATAAGTCTAAATGGAAACGCTGGATTGATTTGTATAAAGAGGAGAAGATAAAAACCGTGCAACCCCTCAGTGGCGGCTCTCCCAAGAGTTCTTCGAAAAACTACTTCAAGCAGGCAATTAAAGGACACCATTCTATCATAAACTCCGTAGTTTCATGTCTAACAAAGAAAATACTGAAAAGGTAATCATTCTATCAAAATCGGCATAGGCATTTGGCATAAGTCAACCAACCTGTTTGCCTGAAATCTCCCCCTTGTGCTAGCAGCCTCTCAGGTGCACTATATAAACCAGCATAGACTGCCTCTTTGCTTCATGCGTCACAAATAAGCCTTTCTTGTTGCTCTAGCCATGGCAGCACGACAATGTGAAATGGTAGCTTTCCCCAGGGACCCTGATTGCTTCAGAGCCTCCAAAAACTGGTCGACTGTCTATTTGAATTTTCCACAAGACTTCAGGACTAAACACTTAAAATCTGAAGATGTACCTAAATCGGTAGTGCTCGAGGCCCTGGGCCCGATCGTAGGAGGCCATAGTGAGGAAGAGTACAGCGCCCCATTAGAGCACTGTGATTTTCCCTTGAGGCAACAAGGCCCTTATTACTTAACAGCAAAAAAAAGACGGGGTGACAAGAGGGGAAAAATGAATCACTTTATTTTTCAAACATTTACCCACGACGTTCAAACCAGTGGATCTGTGAGGTATCCGCCATACAAACCGGCTCCACATCACTTGTATCACCTACCAAAGGTGAGGATTCATGACCTGAGAGCATTATCATCATCATTGGCTTTTGTGTCAGGCATTCCACTGGATGAGGAGGTGTCAGCCTGCACATGGAAGAACAAAAATACTTTCATCAGTCACTATTTCGAGACGTATGGGACTAACAATAGCTGGTGGGGGAACCAGTTTTGAAAACTACACAGTGGCCGGACGGTAATATAGCATTGTGGCATTGTAGCATAGTGGCATTACAAGTCGATAATGTAGCTTCACAGCAGGAGAGCATGTCGATTGAAGATCAGAGTGAAAGGTTAGCACTGGTCCTAGGTGTTAAGTTTAAATTAATTGCACCAAAGAGTGAAGACTGGTAGTTAGTTAATGGAGAAGGCTCGGTTCAGCTGATTACGAATGTATGAAACACGAAAGTTCGAATCGAGTTTGACTTCGTTGTCAAACTCGAACCTTGTTGTTGACCACAAATCGATCTGCGAACACCAAACTCGAATCTTTCGAATTTCATAGAGTTAAAAAAAAGTTATTTTCTTCGATAAATTGCAGCAGAACTACATACAGTCTTTAGAAGTAATGCCTTACAAAAAGTGGCATATGTCGTGTGGCTGTTAGTTATATGATGATTAATTCACCATACGTGGCACGTCATCATCTGTAACATTGAAAGCTGACAGTGCCGTTCTATTTCCATCCAAGTTGACGTCAGCAAGTGTGTAATGTTTTTGATACGGGAAAACCTGATGTAATTGTGCAAGGTATAGTAATTATAAGAACCTACAACATCATTTTTGAAACTCGAACTCGACTCAAAACTCGATACTCTACTACCAGACTTGACTCGCTTCGACGTGAAAAGTTGAGCTCGCATATCCTGCAACAGACCAGCCGCCTTTCTGACAAGTCAGCTTGAATTTAAAGATTAGTATTTTGAGAAAAAAACAGAATTTTAAAGATAAAATTAGTTGTTGCTTAACTTAAAATACGCGCCTTTAAATGAACCCTCCCACCACCCCGCTTTTGTAGAACTAGGTACGACAATGAAACAAGTGGAGCATTGTTCAGAAACCAAGAATGATGGTGCACCTGATTAGCATCCTTTTTCTTTATTATTGGGCGCTGAGTATTAAATTAAACAAATTTAAGCTAGAATGTAAAGGTAAGTATTTTAGGATAGACAAAAACTAATTTTATCTTCAAAATTTCTTCTTTTTTTTTTTTGGTTTTGTCCAAGTTGCCTGGTCATTAAAACTGGTTTGGCCTGAATACCA
>JAHWFP010060125.1:23096-41482 GCA_023313725.1 Lithobius niger | reverse complement strand
TGGATCTTACTATCAATCACTCTACTTGGCGTTTACGTACTTTTTCGGCTAAACAGCACAACTGCTACTGTCCCGATGTAGGGAATGGAGCATTGAAGTCCTAACCTAAGACCTAACCAGTGATTAAATAGCGGGTAACGCTGCCACCAAGGTGGGAAAAGGCTAGCTAAGTTATATTTGAAGAGAATTGTCTTACCTGTTAACTTCTAGCAAAACAACGAACGAATAAACCGTCGGACGTTTAAAACTCCTGGTTTTTATTTTAGTCAAACATGTTAAAACATTAAAACATTTGCACTTCACATTTAGTATATTTACACCTTAGTTTAGGTAAAATAAAACGGGAGAATTTATATTAAATTCAAACTAGAACAGAATTATGTTCAACAAACAATTTCAAATAGAAACAGTGATCTTTTTAGGCAACGGGGATTTCGCAAAAGAGCCCTCTAAATTACGAACAGTCTCGGCTGTGTAGTAATAGTAGACCTACCTACAGTTATTTTTTTACAAGGGAACACCCAAATAATCAAACCGTACCCATTGGCGATTCACATTAGAAAAGGGATGTACACTCCATGAAGTACTATGCTTCTGCAAATCTAATTGACCCAACGGACCTTTGTTTACATTAAACTGCGTTTAAAGAAACAATGAAAAATAAAAGCAGGTTTTTAGTAAGGGACCGTGAACCCTTAAATTACGGCCGCCAACGTCCGAAATGCCGTTTGGCTTGACGCACCATAAACTACCTTCAAAGCTACAAGGATAAGTTAAAATTAAACTATAAATTTTGAATTTAGAGTCCAAAAAATAAACTTTCAATCTAAACTAAGTTACATACGAACCACTACCTTTGCCCGGTATGGCAACAATCGGACCGCGGCATCTCCACTCCCGACCGGCGTAGCGACCTCTAGCTTTGAGAATCCTGAGCTGTGCTCCCCCGAGCAGCGCTCGGAGCTGTGCTAACGAAACTCTACTGCGTCTGGGTTTTTATGCATTCTGCTTGGCAGGCAGGTAGAGGGTTAGCGCGGTCCTGTAGGAGAGCGAACGGAGGGGGTGAGTGGGGAAGAGGTGGACGCTTGGAGGAGGAGAGACTGACCAAAACCGGCCGAGCTGTCGCTACCGGAAGTCGACCATGACAGCGCGGACGGGCAGGGTAGCTGAGCGCTCTCAATGCGTGGGGAGTTGACTCCGTGTATTTACGGCTACGGTATTGAAGGAGCTGAGTCAACAAAGGATTTTTAAAGGCTTTGTGAACATTTAGAGGCCTGGCATGGAAGTGCTGTGAGTTTAAAACTCATAAACAACGTGAATTTAGGCCTATAAAAATAAACTACGATGTTATGCACCGCAACTATTGAAGGGGGGGGGGGGGAAACGAAGAGTATTTCTCAGAATAAATATTCGACTTTGGGAAACGGATTGCTATATACAAGGCATGATTTTATCGAAGGAAAGCTAGTTTGTTTTCGTTTTTAGAGGTTTGCTAGGGTCGGAGTTTGGATGGAGATGCTATAAAAAAAATAGACATAAAAATTCATACACTGGGTCCGTAAAAATAAACAAACATTAAAGTTTGAGCTCCGGTAGGGCATGGCAAGAAGTTAAGTTTACCAAAGTGCATTAAGTGCAAAAATCAAAAGATTAAATATACCAGCTAGTTTAAATGGGCTATAACGCAGGTTAGGTTAGGTTTGAACGTCGGACATTTTTCATGAATAAACAAAGTCGTCACCTGTTAAAAAGAAAAAATATCGTGTGTTGTCAACATCTAAAACACAACTAAGCTGGAAAGTGTTTCGGCTTTATGCCTAAGAGAAAAATATACATTATTTACATTTTTAATTCGTAATCGCCTTATAAACGATTTTCTTCTGGTGTGGAAGAATTCTGCCCTCAGGTTTTTTCTTCGGTGGTGTTAAGGTGTCCTCACCACGAGCGTCTGATACGAGACCGCGTTTACATTAGATGATTACGCAACAATACGAGCATCCACGAGCTAATGGGATTTTTGTTAATAATCCAAAAATAAAATGCTTCACGTTCTGCTGTTTTCATAACAGCGACCTTCGCAGGTTTCTGCATGACTAAATGTGAACGAAATCTTGACAAATTAAGGGGAAGGTGCAGGGATAAACAAAACAACTGAAGGGGATGTGCTGATTGAATGAGCGAAGCAAACAAACTCAGCGATTGTCAGCCGGTGTGTACAAAATGGGATTTGAAGCAACTTAAGCAGACGGTGTAACCTTATGTATACGTTAACAGTCTATGAAAGTTGTGATATCCACCCAAAACCAAAACTGGTAGAAATGCCCGCCAAGTTTCCAAAAACGGTCGGCCTTTGAAGGTAGTGATATCATTCCACCAGGGAAAGGCCACCTAGGTCAATTCTATTAGCAAAGTTAATCGCACCCAATAAAACTTTGGATGTTAAATGAAAACTTGAAGATTGCTACAGCGAGTAGCAATCTTCAAATTTTCATTTAACTTTCGAACTATTAGTCGGTGCGATTAACTTGGCTAATAGGATTGACCTTGGCGGCCTTTCCCTGGTGGAATGGCTACCACCACCTTCAAAGGCCGACCGTTTTTGGAAACTTGGCGGGTTTTTCTACCAGTATTGGTTTTGGGTGGATAAACTACACATTGTGGAGGTTTCATGCAAACTCGTGTAGATGTTAAAAACGTGATAAAGAGGGTCAGTTTTAAAATGGTGGGCTGATTTGTCAGGCTGATTCCGATAACGAACGAAACTCGGAGCCATTATTTTGTTTACAAATTTGCGGATGATCATTTTAATGCCCACCCCTGATTTTAACCAAATTAACTGCATAAGCCCATGGGCATTTAATACACGATTTACGGTATGTTCCTGGAGTTATTTTACGCAAAATTTTCTTTTCAGTAGTCTTATACAATCAAGCGTAGTTCACTAACACAAAACTTAGTAATGGAAAAAAGTTTTCCTTTTTTATTTTGCATGTAAATTGGATTATCCGAATTTTCGATTATCCGAACACCCTTCGATCCCAATTAATTAGGATAATCGAGGTTCTACTGTATTGGCATACCAGATGACGATCCAGATGTTGCTTCGGGACAAGAAAACTGGGGCACCGATGATGTTGTGGACTGTCTGGGCTAGCGGACGAATGGTGCACAGGAGAAGATGGCGTTGAATGACTAGGTACTGTAGCTGGAGTCGTGGTAGTTGGTGTGGTCAAATTGCCGGAAGTCGGAGGATCGTTAAAACCCTATCCGTGGTGTTAAGGTTGGCTTTAGGGTCCTCTGAATCCATGGGAGATATGAAGGGATATCGTGGTAGAAAATGCCAGAGCGGTTGCGAAAGAAGATGGGTTTCGTGTCAAACAGTGTGACATGTAGGGGAATCCCCATGCAATACAAAGGCCCTCTATGGGAAAGAAAGTGCAAGCACTGCCGAGGAGCAGGACGACCGAGTGGAGGGGGCCTGTGTTTGTGGCGTGCGGAAGGCGAAAGACTCATCAAAAAGATGGCAAGAGGGAACAAGGAACGGTTGGGAAAGAAGACGGGTTTTGCGCTACACAGTGTAGCGTATAGGAGAATCCCCATGCGACAGAAGGGCCCTTTGTGGGAAGAAAAGAGCAAGTGCTGCGGAGGAGCCCGTGTTCATGTCTGCGGAGGGCGGATGACTGTCATGCGAAAGATGGAGAGAGGACCTAGGGAAATGGACTGTTGACAGAGGCGGGCTGGGCGACAGCCCAGGTTGGCGGCCCGAATGACTCAGGATGACGGTCCAAATGACAGCTGGTGAAGGGGCCACAAAAGGTGAGCAGGAGGCCGACAATGACTGTTGTTGTAGTCCTAACATTAACAGGATGAAGTCCAGGTTGGCGGTGGAGTTGTGTATCCAACAAGCGTGATGATGAACGAGCGGTCAGTTGGTCTTTTGTTTCTCTTAGTCTTTATATGTTATGCAGCTGTTTTGCTGCTGTAGTCTCTCCGCGTCCCTTTCTTGGCTTTCTTTTTTTTTGGGGGGGAGGGGGGGTGGGGTTGTGTCTACAAACGTAGATATGATGATGAACATTTTGCATTAGTTTTTATATATATGCTCTCGCTTTTTTTTCTTGTTGAACGCTATAAATCTTTATTATATAACAAGGACATAGTGAAGGTCTACAAAAGGAGAGGATACAAAAGGAGAGGGCAGATTGCCGTCCAGCTTGAGGTTGGTCTTATCCGAGGTAGCGTGATCGTCCGCTTGGAGGCAGAGAATAGAACGACCACTAGGGTAAATGTAAAAGGTAGCTGTTAGTTTGCAGACGGACTGAGATGGGCAGGTGGAGACAAGTATTGGTACAAGAAGTACCAGAGGAGCCGAAGGCTGGGACGAAGAGGACGGTTGCGGATTGTGAATGTTGTCCATCCGGAGAGGAGGCAGAAGCTTGGTGATACCAGGGACTGAGATCGTCCTGCGGACAAGCATGGCAAAGGACCATGATAGCAGAGAAAGGTAGCCTGGCGAGGACGGAGAAGGAACGTGAATGATAGCAAGTAGTTGCGATGTCAAACCAGAAAGAGCCGGCAGATCGTTGTTGCTTTCAAAGCAGAGTAGGCAAAGAGCAAAAGGCGACGGTGGTGTAAGTGCAGGTTCCGTAACCGGAGGAGCAGCCAAGCGGACGGTAACAGAAGAGGACGGGAAAAGTGGAAATGGAACAAAAAGTCTGGTTGAAGCAGTATTCGGGAGGATTGTCGCTGAAGACGTGACGAACGGTGCTGCGGCTGCTGTTGATGAGGAGGACAAGGAGTGGGCTGTCCTCCATAGGAAGGAGCCTGGCCGAAGGTGCAGAGCAGAAGTCCGTAATATAAAGGTCGAGAAGTATGAAAGAAAGCATCAAAGAGGAGCCAAAAATGGCCATCTGGAGATGGTGAACCGCTGAAATAGGAGACCGGACGACGTAACAAAGAATGAAGCGTGGGCTTCGTCCAAGGTGAACGAACTAATCGGTGAGGTGGAGCGGCCGGAGAAATTTTCGGCAGACGAGAAACCCTATCCAGGGTGGCTGCAGAGGAGCTAGACGGTTTGTAATGTGGATTTAACATTGTTTTTTTTTTTTTGGAATGTACTTATGCATTAAATTTTTGTGTTTATGAGTTTCGACGTTGATTTTGGTTTGGCAACGACGCTAGTTTCGGTTTTGGAAATTGGTTTCTGTTTCGAGTTGCCTATGGCATTTGCTGTTTCTGGTCTTTGGTGGGTGGTGGCACTGTGATCGGTTTTTCGACGCTGGATGATGTAGCATGGTCGAATGTGACAGTTGAAAAAAGGCGTTGTTTGTGCATGAAGCATCTTTGGTTGTAATGTGAAAAAAAAACTTTTCGTTGCCCGATATAGTTGGGTCGAGATGTGGCCAATCTTGACTTTGACTTTGTCCGTCCGGCAATTCGATAGCTGTCGTTCACCGTCATGCCGGAAATGCGAGTGAGGGAAAAGACCGGACTATAAATGACGCCATTGTGTACGAAGATGTTTTCATTCCCAAGTTTTTGTTGAAGAAATATATCAGTCGTCGGAGCCGTAATGTCCATACTCAAAGTGCATGAAGAAAATGCCGCTCACCACAGTTAGAGAAGCTGGAGTTTTCTTTACGAGAGAGAGGTGTCTAGGCGAAAAATAACGGGACTGTTACTTCGGTACAACTCTGTGTGCGATAAAGCCGCCTAGGAAAATATTCAGAACGACCACGTGTTGATGGAAGGCTCGGTTTCGTCCTGAACTTTGACCGCCATTGGGAAAGAAAACTTCCAAGCTACATTTCTACTGTATGGTCCGTGAGTAAACCGGAGACTGACGTAATGTCTCAAAAATAGCTAGAAATCACGAAAACTCGATACGACAAAACACCAGCCAACTAACCGAAACTTCACACGTGTACACTTGTTAGTAGTGGTATGATTTTTTTATTTTTTTTATGTGTAATTATTTGAGAGCATTTCCTAATACGTGGGATAAGGAAAGAATTCATTAAATTAGTAAAGGGCTCTTATCTTCATAAAACAGCATTAATCCAGGGATAAAAGAAGCTGTGCTTCTTACGGGATTATTTGTACATACATAAATTTTGCTCAGCCCATAGGAATATAATTATTGGAAAGTTATGTTATGGGAAGTTGAGAGAAATAAGAGGCTGAATGTATTTTGCGAAATATTGATTTATCTATTAAGAAGGAAATAAGACAAGCCTTGTCTCCCCTTTTTGTTGGAGAAGAAATAGCTTATTTATTTATATTGTTGAAACGCTTATAGGTGAAAATAATTTTGATTAGCCTACCAAATAATGAATTGCTAATATGGATCGAAACTGGATTTCGACTTAAGCTATTTTGTAGCTTTGGGTGTAGCCTCCTAGGGGCAAAATTAACGAAACTAACACGTTAGGAATTATAGAAATAAATGTTTATATTTTTGTTACGTAATTCTACTTGTGGAACTGATTTCTGTGTCTCACCTAAAAGGAGACTGAACTTCCGGGAGATTTTTTTGCGATAACATCTTAATCAAGCTAAGACTTAGTGAAATTTCGGTGTTACAGGTTCAAAAATGGACGACGGAGCGGCAGGCAAGCTATCCAGATACAGTGGTAAATAGTAAATGGTAGTTAATAGTAAATGGTAATTAGTCCTGGTAGTTAAGTAGTCTGATTCGGAGGATGAAGAAGTAGACAAGAAACGACCAGTGGCCGGTCGAGGAGCACTGATGTAGTCCGGGTATTATGGAGTCCAATTCTAGAGGAGCGAAAGACCACGCGCGTGGACACCCCAGGAAAAAAGGTGAAGCAAGGTCCTGGACGGTACTATATATGGGAGGCCTGGGCACATGCGCAGAAGGGAAGGCTACGAGACTGGAAAGGAAGCCAACAAACTTTCTCTAGGGGCAACAAAGCACAATAGGAAGGGAAATGCAACCATCATACTTTGAATGTTCCTTAACTATCGTAAAAAACTTGTTGACGCTCAAACTCAAAGTCAAAATACTCATCAGTATTTTGCGAATTTTCGATAGGCTTTTTGTCCTTACAGGTGTAAAAATATGGTGCTCCTATCTTATTCAGGCTTATATAAACCTGCTTTCTTCAGTTATTCACATCGCTGTTGTGGTAGCTGTCCGAGGAATATTTGAAAAAAAAATAAGAAAGAAGAAAATGGATCCATCCCATTTTTAGATCTTCGCTTGAGCAGGACGACGGATGGTTCTCTTTCATTCGCCCCATATGTTAAACCTGCCTTATCGGGGAGGGACTTACCCTATGATTCTGGTCACCCAACAGATCAACTTAGGAATAGGAACATTGCTAAGAATGAAGAAAGAGTTGGAGTAACATACTTAAGATGTAATTATTTTAAGAATTAGCACTTTTCGATATAAAATATCGATATCAATAATCTGTATCGGTATCGGTATCGGTATCTAACGATACACAACCGATACTTCTTATCGATATAACATTAACTTATTAACTGCAACAGCCTTACGACATCCGTTTATTATTACCAGAATAACATTAGCTTTAGCTTAGCAGACGACACTCAGTGCATTCGGCCTCTGCCTCATGCACTCTAATTGCTGCCACATGTGGGCCCATCCAGATACTCAGTCAACATCAGTGGTCCGGCTCCTAAACCAATCAGCTCCTCCCTCAGCCTCAGCATCCAATCGCACATCGTCTGCTACACAAAAGAGCAGGATGCAGGCCCCCTTTAAAACTCAGGGTCCTGCAGATTTTCACTCTCACTCCCCGACTTTTTGGACATCAATTGCCACCAGCCACTGAGCCTTTGGAGCCGGAATCCCCACAGCAGTGTTCAGAGTTAAGTAATAACGACGATCTTGGACTTAGCCGAATTTTAAGGGAGCTTCCCTCCTTTAGAGACTAAGTTCGGGTCAGTGTTTGGAAAGGGCGCATCTTTATATAAGAGCCCCCTTCTTATTTCCCTTAACCCCAATTAATCTAGAGTGCTTTAACGTTAGTTATTGAAGGTTTAACTCAATTTAACGGTGGGATAACCCCAACCCTAAATAATCGAATTAAATAGCTTTTGGACCGATATCTTGTGTGGACTCCCTTACTTTGCTCATTATTGCTTGTATGTGCTGTAGTTAGTAACGATCGCATTAGCGCCGGCCGGTACGAATTTATTATTTCGTACCTCTGTTATCCTCGTAAACCTAACAATCAGGAATTACGAGAGATTTACAAAGAGGTGTGAGTGAAAATATTAGGAAAATCCTGAGAGAGAGAGAGGCATTGATTCGTTTGTGAAAGGAGGAAAGAATTTAAAATCAGAGCTCCTGAAGAAGCCAAAAGTACAGCCCAGATTCAGCAGGTCACAAGAAAAGGAGATGGAGAACGAGCTTCAAGGCATCACCAACACCCCAGAGGGAGTATACCGAGTACCATGCAGTGACTGCGATGCTGTATATATAGGAGAGACGAAGAAGGGTAGAAAGGGTTGCATATGGCAGATACAAGAAATAAAGTAGTGACAAACAGCATCGCATATCACTGCATGAGTACTGATCATCACATGGCTTGGAATAAAACATCAACTCTAAAAGTCTCTAACTCGACGTGATCGACGTTTGAGGGGAATAGAATCACTGGCAATTCTGCACGAAATTTCAGCGGGTGGATCGCTTATCAAACTACAGGGACCTTCAAACACATCGATCGAATAAATAATCAGTCAGCAACTTGGTGAACACCTGACTAGATAGTGGCACTGCCACGACAGCGAACAAACACGGCCTGGTGCACAACGGCAACAGCAGCAAGCTCGGTCTAACACACATTGAGGGCTACGAGCCCCACAATTTTTCAAATATTCTTCAATCAGATAGCACAACAGCGATGTAAATAACAGAAGAAAGCACGTTTATGTAAGCCTGAAGAAGATAGGAGCACCATATTTTTACACCTGTATGGACAAAAGGCCTATTGAAAATTCGCAAAATACTGAGGAGTATTTTTGAGTTTGAGCGTTAACAAATTTTTTACCGCAATAGGAAGAGAATGCTATAAAAAGGCAGTTAATGTATATTATCGTAGGCACATAAGATCCTTTCTTTCTTGCCAGCATTGGACGAGGGAAGAGATTAGCAGTCCTAATGCATGGCGGAATTCACTGATGCACTGCCTGGTCTTTCCCATAACAAAGCTACTGGTATTGCTGGTATGACGGTTAACTTTTTTACTGCATTTAAGGATTTGAGCTGCCTGACTTGGTATACGTTATGAACTGTGCACTCATTACTGGGTGACTTAACTGAACTTCAAAACTGGTGGCTGGTATCACTCATGTGTATTGAATATAAAATATTTGCTCACTGTCTTTTGAACACTTTAAAGGTTGTTTTCCACATCTTTTTGTATACAGGGCATTTCATCTCAACGATCCCAATGAGAGCAGGAAAATATCTCCTAACTTACGTGCCATACACCATGATGTCATGTTAAAGATGTTAAGTACAATCCATTGGCGTTACCTGAGATGACCTTGAGTCCATTCTTTAAGGTCATCAAAGTACTATCGCCGTACGTATTAACAATAGATGCATAGTTGGAATTGTTAACATGTAAAGATCGAGAAATGAAAGGCAGTAAAATTAGGCAAACGTTAACCTTTTAAAGAGCGAGTTAAAAAAATGTTTGTCTCTTATAGAGCGAGTTGGGTTTTTTCCGTCACCCATGGAGTGAGGCACTAACGAAATATTTATGCTTACGAAAACTATTGGACACAATTATTCCAAACTCACTACTCGCACGCAACATATATTCAATCACCCTTAAAAGGCTGAGGACGAGTATACTCGCCAAAAACACAAGCACAGCTTGGAGCCTAAAAACAGAGTCCAAAGTATGCACGAGATCGCCAACAATGGAGAAACGACAACAATACTAGGTTCCCTTAACAAGCTGACTCTAGAGACGGCCATGGCTGAGTTGGTAGAGGCGTGTGCCTGAAGTTAAAGAGCGAGCGAGTCCCGTCCAGGTTACCCCTACTTTTTTGAAGATAGAAAATGAATTCAGCAGTCAAAGGGTGCACAGAAAAAATCAGATATAATGGCTTTAATAGGGGAAGAACCATTTTTTTTTAAATTACGGGCAGTAGTGAACTAAATTGAAAATCTCCGTGCTGAGAAAACTCGTCCGAAAATCAGCACTAGTAAGGCTAAAAATCGTTGTTCCCACCTGACAAGCAATAGTGTAAAGGTTTATAGGTCCTTTTCTGTTTTAGTTTCAGATCGTAGCTGCTGTCTTAATCTTTTAATTTTGTAAAACATCTTTCTTGTGATTTTCAACGATGAACTAAAACAAGCGCTCATGTGAAATCCGAAGCGAGCGGCGGCGGCCATGTAGAAATCGCGCATCAGCCAATGAGAGTGCGCCAAATTGGTCACGTAGTCCCAACTGCCCAATGAGGGAATGGAAGCTTTAAATGATTCGGAAAGTTAGCTTGAAACAGCAAGAAACGGCCTAGGCTATTACAATCAGCCTGATTGGCCAATGCTAAATGAGCTGAGCATCAAGAAAATATGTTGAGAGACCTGGGTATTTAAAAACGTCTAGATTCATACTCTGGAACGTAGCAGACGACATTACCTACGCACAGAAGAAAATACACAATATTCCAGATAGGCAAGAATGATTTAACAATTCTTGGCGAATTTTCGATAGTCAATTTGCTGTGGATGGAAAACCTAGCCGACTATCATCTTCAGGCACGTAATAAAAACTCCGAACACTACTACCTATTTACAGGCCATTAGATTCGAAATTGGCGTTAACTTGGCCTCCGATATTTACAAGGTGTCTCACCAATATAGACGGCATCGCAGTCAGCACACGGTACAAGATACACTCCTTCTCTCGTGTTCACTATTTTTTGCAGTCTATCCTCATCATCCTCATATTTCTTCTTTCTACCTCCTTCCTCTTTATGCATTGCTTTCGGCAAGAGCAACTCTTTGAGACCTTCTCCTTTTTTCATATAGGAGTGTATCGTGTACCGTGTGCTGACTGCGATGCCGTCTATATTGGTCAGACACGTAAGGGCATAAGGGCACGAGAAAAACAACATATGAGCGATACCAGGAACCAGAAGATACAAACGGCATCGCAGTACACCAGATGGACACCTCACACCGCATCCATTGGGAAGAACTGAAACGTTGCTCATTTCAAACTCAAGAAGAGACTCACACCTGAGAGGCCTCAAATCCATGGCTATTCAACACCATGTCCGAGAGAAGGCCGTGCTGATGAATATCCAGAGACTGTCTAACCCTCAATCCAATTCCTTTTGGATGCTGGTTTCAGAGACCGTCTAAGAAAAAAGTAGAAAAACGGCCTTCAAAATAACGGAGGCAGTGCATGAGTGTCGCGCACCTACCTTTTAAATATCGGACGCCAAGTTAACGCCAATTTCGAATCTAATGGACTGTAAATAGGTAGTAGTGTTAGGAGTTTTTATTACGTGCCTGAAGATGATAGTCGGCTAGGTTTTCCATCCACAGCAAATTGGCTATCGAAAATTCGCCAAAAATTGTTAAATTGTTCTTGCCTGTCTGGAATATTGCGTATTTTCCTCCGTGCGTAATTGTAAGACCTGGATAGAGGGAAATTCCCACTTTCCAACGAATCCAAGATGGCGGCGCTCAATCAATGGTTCGACCACTACTGCTGATCAAAACTGACCAATTCTCTGCTTTCTAACTTCAGAAAAAAAGAATGAGAACGATATTTTTGCAGTTTTTAGTGAGTCTACATTCAACTAAGCATTTATAGGGTTTGGGAGGAAAATTTGTAACTAAAACGTCCCTATTGAAACACGGTCCATTCGTCGCTATTAGTTCAGTCCGAGTGTTCAGAAGTCGCCACGTGTTTCATCTGCAAAAACCGGTAAACGGCGTTGACAGTGATAATATTCAGACATATCAAATTATATGAATACATTAATATCACCTCCAAGAATGTTTCTACAACAGTCCACTTAAATTTTCGAGGAAGAAAACACCGTTCCTCTTCATCAGAAGACCACACCACAGCAGAGAAAGTTCGTTCGATGTGCGCTTAATCCATGTTGCACTTTAAATCTTCGCGCACGTGCTGCCGACCACTGATCTCTAAGTTACTCACTAGAGGGCCGATCGACGACTGCAGTCAAATTCCACTTCGTGTCTAGTTTGGCAATTAGTGGCAATGGGACAAGTTCTTCAATTAGGTCGTGGGAAGGGCCAGTAAGGTTCATGAGAGGCACTCGTCGACGAGAAAATCTTTTAATTGCGAGGGATTCGAGTGCCCGGAGGTGTGCTCCTTGTTTGTGTTGGAGTGGAGGAGTACTGATGCCTGGTCCCAAGCAATACTGTGGTTTGTCTTGTGATAATGTTGGGCAATCCCATTCAATTTTTTCCCTTGCCGGGTGTCGCCCATGTGCTCCTTGAGTCGTAATTCCAGACGGCGTTTCGTTTCTCCGATGTAAGTGCAGTCCAGGCACGGCACCTGATAGACCACTTTTGGGAGATTGCGCACCTCAGGTGGTGGTAAGCCCAAAACAGGCCTATCAGCCGGCATCACAGAAGGGGGGGTGGACTGACTGGTGGGGGTGCACTATTCTCTTTGATTTGCTTCGGGTTGGGTAGCGGTGGGGGGCACAGGGGGGACGGAGGGGAAGAGCGGGAGGGGGGGGGGAGGGGGGAAGAGGAAGGTGGCGAAACAGCAGTAACAGCAGGTTTGGAGCGCAGCAACTTTTTGATATTGGGAGGATAGCGATGCCTGCACCGGACTCCATTTTTGGCGAGGATGTTGTGGATGGAATCACTCACACCGGGAAGGTAGGTAACGCATTCGACAGAAGAACCATCCTCGACTTTGTGAGATGTGTCAGCATCAACCTTTCGTTGTTGAATTCTAGCTTTGGCTCGGCCCCATGCAGCCTTGGTCATGCTGTTGATCCACCTCGCAAGAAATCCACGTTCAAGGAAAGTGGTCTTGGCGTCACGCAGGAAGACTTCCGCTACGTGGGAGGAAGAAGAGTGCTCAATGATGCGAGTTAGCTCATTCTTCAGCAGAGCTTTCAGGAGGGGTCTCGGGTGGGCAGACTTAAAAGTTAATCCCTCTACCAGTGTGGGAAGGCTTGGAGAAAGGGGAGAAGCTGACGGCACCTCTCTCATTAGTGAACATGACGAAGTGACATTAGTGAAAATCGACGAGGAGGATCGTGAACTCGACCGAGAACTTCTCAAGACAGTGCTCTCATCCATATACGTCACGTTCGGCAATTCCACCTTCGAACAGACTACGGGGACACCCATGGGATATTCCTGTTCGCACGTCTTGGCTGAAATTGTCCTCCAATTCCTCGACGAGTGGGTCATCTCCCAATTCCCCAACATCAAACTTTGGAAACGATACATCGATGATGTTTTTGCCACCCCTCTCAAAGATGAATGCGACGCCACCCTCACTAGGCTTAATCAGTCCAATGACAACATCCGGTTCACTCGCGAGGTTGAGGGAAAACTCCCTTTCCTCGACGTCATGTTCACTAATGAGAGAGGTGCCGTCAGCTTCTCCCCTTTCTCCAAGCCTTCCCACACTGGTAGAGGGATTAACTTTAAGTCTGCCCACCCGAAACCCCTCATGAAAGCTCTGCTGAAGAATGAGCTAACTCGCCTTCCGCCCACGTAGCGGAAGTCTTCCTGCGTGACGCCAAGACCACTTTCCTTGAACGTGGATTTCCTGCGAGGTGGATCAACAGCATGACCAAGGCTGCATGGGGCCGAGCCAAAGCTAGAATTCAACAACGAAAGGTTGATGCTGACACATCCCACAAAGTCGAGGATGGTTCTCCTGTCGAATGCGTTACCTACCTTCCCGGTGTGAGTGATTCCATCCACAACATCCTCGCTAAAAATGGAGTCCGATGCAGGCATCGCTATCCTCATAATATCAAAAAGTTGCTGCGCTCCAAACCTGCTGTTACTGCTGCTTCGCCACCTTCCTCCTCCCCCCCCCCCCATCCCCCTCCTCCCCTCCGTCCCCCCTGTGCCCCCCCACCGCTACCCAACCCGAAGCAAATCAAAGAATAGTGCACCCCCACCAGTCAGTCCCCCCTCCCCCTCCCTCTGTGATGCCGGCTGATAGACTTGTTTTGGGCTTACCACCACCTGAGGTGCGCAATCTCCAAAAAGTGGTCTATCAGGTGCCGTGCCTGGACTGCAATACCACTTACATCGGAGAAATGAAACGCCGTCTGGAATTACGACTCAAGGAGCACATGGGAGACACCCGGCGAGGGGAAAAATTGAATGGGATTGCCCAACATCATCACAAGACAAACCACAGTATTGCTTGGGACCAGGCGTCAGTGCTCCTCCACTCCAACACCAAACAAGGAGCACACCTCCGGGCACTCGAATCCCTCGCAATTAAAAGATTTTCTCGTCGACGAGTGCCTCTCATGAACCTTACTGGCCCTTCCCACGACCTAATTGAAGAACTTGTCCCATTGCCTCTAATTGCCAAACTAGACACGAAGTGGAATTTGACTGCAGTCGTCGATCGGCCCTCTAGTGAATAACTTAGAGATCAGTGGTCGGCAGCACGTGCGCGAAGATTTAAAGTGCAACATGGATTAATAGCACATCGAACGAACTTTCTCTGCTGTGGTGTGGTCTTCTGATGAAGAGGAACGGTGTTTTCTTCCTCGAAAATTTAAGTGGACTGTTGTAGAAACATTCTTGGAGGTGATATTAGTGTATTCATATGATTTAATGTGTTTCATCTGTTAATTTTTGCTCATTTTGCAGCCCAAATCTAAAGTAAACTAAATTACAACTAAGCTAGGCTAAATAATAATTAAATACAAGCTAGTTTCGTTTGGTTTAGTTTAATTTTAGGCTAAAAACTGAGTAGAAATTCCCAAATAAAACACATGGCGCCTTCTATAAACTAAGACTGAACTAATAAGAATGTGTATAAGACGTTTCAATATGGGTCTCAGTCACAAATTCTCCTCCCCAACCCTATAAATTCTTGATTCAAATAAAGTTCATTTTATAAAACTATAGCAGTCACTAACAACGTATTTTTTTTTACAGAAGTCGATGCACAGCATATCAGGTAGAGAATTTCAACTTTTCTCATTTCGATATTTGGGCCGAAAATTGCATTTTTCGACCTGCAGTTTCCCTTCAAAGCTTCGATGTAACGTATATACATATCGTTACTGTTATTTTTTGGACATATATATATGCGTTCATACTGCTTAAAAGGTTAAGGAGATAAGGTAAAATTAAGCAGGCATCCCAATCCCTGGGAACTTCACTGTGTACCACCCTGAGGTCACATAAGTTACCCATGCCAAAGGTAAATGTTTACCTCAAGGGATCAAATATCCATGCATGGGTGCATGGGTCTACACAGTTTCATTACTACAGTGTACATTTATTGCTAAACTCGGCACTCTCAACTTGGTGTGCTAAACTCAGCGCTGTTAACTTGGTTGTAGTATCACGACTTAATCCTATCGTTTTGGTTTATTCCTTTAGAATAGCGTTACTGTATGCACAGGTGTGCACAGAAGTTCCCAGGTGTTGGAAACAATGGAAAGCCTGCTTAATTTTACCTTTCCCAGGTGTTGGAACGCCTGCTTAATTTTACCTTATCTCCTTTAACATCTTCTTGATAGATTTCCATTCTATTTTTTTTACTGCCTTTCATTTCTCGATTTCTACATGTTTGCAATTCAAACTATCTCAGGTTACACCAATTCAAGGTCATCTCAGGTTACACCAATGGATTGTCCCCAACATCCTTAACATAACATCATATAACCATGTACGACGTATGTTACTTACATTAGGAGATATTCTCCTGCTCCCATTGGGACTGTTGAGATGAAACACCCTGTATAATCAGTCCGAAAATATTCATCTTGTTAAAGCGAAGCTATTGCAGGTGTTATTTGCCTTTGGCCATTTTGTGCCTTGACCAAAAGAAGGCAGTAATGTTAGCCACATTTACCTGTTCAGCGTTCTTAAGCAAATGGGCCTTCCAGCAGGTTTTATTGGCATGGTTAGGCTTTCGTACTGTAGTGCTCAATGCTTGGTACGCTGTAATTCTATCATGACTGCACCTATTCCTTTCCTGAAAGGGATTCAAAAAAGATTCATTGTACAGTACCGAGTTCGAATCCTCCTCATATTGCAGTCACGTGTTGGACCCTACAGTTTCCTGTTCATGCTTTTGCCGGTGGTGCTGTATCCTTCAGTGCTTATGCAGATGACGTTGTTGCAACCATTGGTCATGAAGAAGCCTTTAAGCAGTCTGTAATCGAGTTTGGGAGAGGTTCTGGGGGAAGGGGGAGGAGGGGCTTCAATTAATAATCAAGTTACAGGTTTGTGGTGTGATACGTCGCAGGATCGAACTAATTACTCCTTGGTGTTCCCTACAGCAGCGATGGAAAAATACCTTGCAGAGTTTGCAAAGTTTTATTGCAGAGTTTGATGGACCTTTCAAATTCATACGGCGCCTGATCTTGGCTAACTCGTTCTGGATTGCCAAGGACTTGAGTCCCCTAAGATGAAGATCGCTCTTTGAGTTCAAGACCAAGGGTGAAGCTGTGCGCTACCACGTGATTTGGTGTCTGGTGTTCATGCAGAGGTATGCAATGCGGTTTAGTTTCCACCTTATTGCGCCTGTCTGCCGTGTGTTGTTTCACCCTCTCAACTTCCTTCCTTGTCTCTCCATGTCTCCGCATGGTACCTGGCACACTCCTTCGGGTTTGTTCCTCACTCCTTCCAGCTTTTTGTCCATCAAGCTCTTGGGACCGGATTCGTCTACCTACTATGCTTCTGCCCTTCTTAAGCAGCAGCGACTTCAAGTTCTTCCTATTCTTTAAAAAGGTTTCAAAGCCCCTCTTCCTCACAATACCCTGCACTGCTTCAACGCCTAATAAGTAACACCTACTCTTTTTATCTCCCTTGTACCTCCTTCGTCTGGTTCCCTTATTCCTGCCTCCGTCTTCTCTTGGTGTGACTCTTTGAGGTTGATGGCTTCTTGATCAACCGATTTAGCATGCCAGGTGGATGACACAGCTCAATATTATCTTCCTTTGGCGGTCTACAACTGGCTCCTAGATACCCCTATGGAGTTAAGAGTGTTTCACAATCCTCATAAATTCATTCAGGAAAATGTTGCTCGGTTGCCCAAATGGATGTCCCGAATTATCGCGCAATCCTCTCACGGTACTGGTTGGCATCACATAGGTCACATACGAAATCGTACCATCTGCCTCGTGGATGAAACAACTGTCTCCATGAGAGAGTGAAACAACAAATGGCAGATTACGCGCAATAAGGTAGAAACTAACAGCAGTGCATACGTTCGCGTGAACACCGGACAGAAAATTGCTTGGGAATGCACAGAACTACACTTTGTCTCGAACTCAAATCACGATCGTCATCTTAGGGGGCTAAATTCCATTGCAATCCAGCATGAGTCAGCCAAGGGCGGACCCCTTATGAATTTGCAAGGCCCATCATACCCGGCAAAAAAAATTCCTGATCAGTAAAGAATTTGAAGCGTGTCTCTCTAAGACGTGGCATGGAGAATGCAAGTAGGAAATGGGACCATGCAGATACAGATACAGAGGGCTATGTTGACCGCCAGTTTCAAGTGAAGGTTTGTTGAAGTATTCTTGACATGTGACACACATGCAGCAATGCAAATAAAAGAAAACACCACTGGAGGTCTGACAAAGATTTATTGTTGTTTGTCATCAGCCTATCAAAAATTTGCAAGATACTGTAATGAATAGTATTTTCTTTTGAAATTTGAGCGTCAAATTCCTTCGTAGATATAATACAGTACTTCTTGCACACATCAAGCCACAACACCAGAAGCGAAAATTGCAGGCCGTTATGAAGTTTTAATACAACTAGATAATTACTTATAAACAAAGCCTAACAAACCCAAACGATTTGTACTAAACTTACACATTACAAAAAAAAAAGACTAGATAGTTATTTACTTACCCAGAAAATTTTTCGAACAACCATGTGTAAATGCCTAATCTTGTTGTTGTGTAACTTGCTTGGCGTAACAAACCTGCCGACAGGCTGCAAAGAACATAACGAAGCTGTACTCTTTTAAACTAAATGAAGAATACAGAAAGAGAATTACTGGCCCCGGCTAAATTTTGTTTCTATGGCTAAAAACGAAAATACATATTTACTTGCAAATTTAGCATTCTTATTCTCTAATGCAATTTCTCTCTTGAGATTTAAGACTTGATAATTGATTGTTGAAAACAGATTGTTACGCACAATTTCAGAA
>JAHWFP010060125.1:0-18096 GCA_023313725.1 Lithobius niger | reverse complement strand
TGAGGGGACTGGAATCCCTGGCGATCCAGCAACATGTTAAAAATGACACAGTTTTGATGAACACTCAAGGCCCATCCAATCCGGGAATTCGTTTTGACGCAAGTCTATGAGCGGTAATTGTTTATGTATTAAACGTAACAATGCAGGGCATAAATTGTTGGCTATTTCTAGAGAAAGGGATCGTTGGACGATCTACATAAAAATGTATTACAGGGCCCTATTGCCCATATACTGCTAACTGTATCTAGTGACAAAATACAGATGTTGTCTACCACTCGATGTGTATTTACTTATTGGAAATCCAGCAGCAGTTCAAGATATCAGACGGCCTCAATGTAAGTCATATATTCCCACAAGATGGTATCAAGCGTGGTTGAACTGTAATGGCGACGGTAAGCCTACAAATTTCTATGATGACTTCATGCTGGATGTCCAAATGTTAGTGAGCCAAGAAACGAAGTGACGTGGCACGCTAGATACAAATAACTTTTTCGAAACGTTTATTTTTGATACTCCTTACAATTTTTTTTGTATAAAAAGATAACATCAAGCAAACAAACGCATAAACACCATGAATGACAGTACTAAGCAATACAAAGGTATTACTATCTTCAACGGCTATATTTTCCAGTATTGGTCAACAAGTGTACAATTATACCTTCGATCAAAGGGTGTATGGACAAAAGCTATAATAGATGCAGCACCCCCAAATGATGCAGCGCCAGATATTCGCTCAGCACACGACATTGCAGACGCAAAGTGCAGGACTATATTTGACCGTACCATGGATGACACACAAAAAGCACTATATGCGCATCACACGTCAGCTAAAAATCTGTGGACTGCCATCCGTGAACGCCATACTGGACAAGAAGAGTACCGACAACTAGAAGCGTATAATGAACTGTCAACTACTAAGTTAATTACTGGCCAAATCCTCGTTTCATACTGCGCCCAGATGAAGTCATTAGCACAAAAATGCTTACAATTAGGCAAACAAATCTCAGACACTGAGTTATGTTACTACGTCTTTTAAAAGGAGTGACACGTTCCGATCTAGCCTCATTAGTACAAACCTTAGAGCTTAAAGAAGACTTGACGTTTTCCAAAGTCGAAGAAACATTAAGCAAATATGGTGATAAAGAACCAATAAGTCAGACTTCTATGATGTTTCCCTGGACAGGGCGATCAACAACACGCCAATTCACACGATCTGTACCCGGACGGCTTGGCCAATCTTCAAATCAACGTGGCCGTTCCTTATCTAGAGGATCATTGTAACAAGCCCAAGTTTGTGATTATTGTGGAATTTATAATCACACCCGTATGGTTTGCAGAAAACGACAGCGTGACGAAGCCCAAGGAATTTATGTTGCAACCGTAACATCCACACCACCTAACCTAAATATACCTAGCCAAGTCAATACCACTAGCAACAGTGGAAGACAACCTAGCAGACACAGAGGCTCGAATAGACAAGGGAATCAACGCAGACGTGTACCAAAAGCACATCAAGCTTGTGCGAATGACTGTAAAAATGATCCGCATGCCTATGTCGAAAATTCTGCCCCTCAATTTCCTGATTTTGAAGATGATGCCGGTACATCAGACCCACAGAATGCATGCATGGCATTTCTGACATACGTTCAAGATGTTCCAGATTGTATGGATGAGAAAGAAGACCCATTCTATTATGCTCTAACTGTTAACTTAGGTGAGACAAGACGTTTGAATGTGGAATACACGTGGCTGATGGATTCAGGAGCCAACACTCACTTGACATTTCGTGACGACTGGCTTAGGAATTGGGTACCAGTACATATTCCAATTGCTCTAGCAGGTAGAGACAACATAATTTACGCTACCAAAAAGGGTGAAGTGTTAATTGCTACACGAGGTGGAAAATTATTGATAAGAGATGTACTCTATTCTGCAGAAATGGCTGATAATCTTTTATCTGTCCCAATGTTGGATGAGCAAAAAATACACACGGATTTCGGTGACGGAAGAGCTGTGATGATTCACCCCTCCGGACAAATTATTGGTGTTGGGAAGAAACTTCAACGTGCGTACATATTACAAGCAGACACAATAATGATAGATGGAACTGTAGCTACGTCACTTCCGAATGACCAATCTACCATCACCCCAACTAGTGCTGACCCTAGGAAGACAAAAAATGCTAACGTATTTAAAGGTACCATGCAGGCTATACCTTCCAAGAAACAGGTTACAAAACGCGATGCATTGTGGTTACTATGGCATCGACGACTCGGACACCCATCTCAAGCACGAATGGAAACTATTCTGCGTAATGACCTATTACGTGGTATACAGTTTAAGAAGGGTCATTTACCGCTGTGTAAAGTCTGTATTGAGGCTAAAATGAAAAGTACACCTGCTACGGGTAGACATGGCATACGATCGACGTATACTATGCAACGTCTAGCGTTTGATTTAGTGGGCCCCATCAAGGTCCCAGCAATTTTCACACATGCAAAATATGCCCTTAATGTGATTGATGATTATTCTAGGCGTGTGTTCTCATTATTCCTTAAGGAAAAATCTGAAACTGCAGATGCACTTATGACATTCATCAATTTTCGTGAGAATGAAACCAACCATAAAGTAAAAGTAATAAAATCTGACAATGCACCAGAAGCTATCTGCCGGTCAATTGCTGAATTTTGTATTTCTAAAGGTATACGTCATGAAAGAATAGCTCCATCGACACCTGTTGAAAATGGAATCATTGAGAGAGCCAATGGTTCAATCATGGAGTTGGCAAGATCACTACTATTTGACTCAAATTTACCTGATAAATTCTGGCAATTTGCTACTCATACGGCAAATTATTATCACAATATACTGCCAACTGCAGCGTTACCGGAAACTGAGACTCCTATGACTCGTTGGCATGGAGGGAACTATATCCCATCAGGCAGGCATCACAGAACGTTTGGTTGTTTAGTCTACTATAGGGTTCCACCCTCCCAACGATCAAAATTCGAACCTCGAGCTAAACAAGCTATATTTCTGGGATATGGCACAGCAAGAGGCGGCTATTTGGTTATGGATATTGGAACAGAGAGACTCCTACATTCAAGAGACGTAAGATTTGATGAAAACGTACCTGGTGGAACAATCTTAAAAAATAGACGTTCACCAGAATTTCCCTTTTTACAACCGAGAGAGAATCATAAAGATGATGATTCATCGTCGTCATCCTCAGAATCCTCTAATCCAAGTGGCAACCTTGATCAGCCTCCGCAGTTATCTGACCCAGAAAACGATCCAGAAAGCGATCCAGATCAAGCTCGGCCTCGGTCAATACCAAGCACCGCACCTACACAACATGTAACTACGAAGAAGAGGGGGCGACCAAAAGGAACCACTAAGGCGGTCATGGCCGAACGACGGCGACAAGCACAACAGCAACAGACTATGCATGCTAGGCAGGAAACATCAAGTGCTGATGGAAATAGCAATCAACAAAATAGTAATTTCCAAAATGTTGAACAGCAAATAGGTCTTCAAGCTTTAGGTTACCATGCTATAGCATGTCATACTATTTCAGCACCTACAAATTATTACCAAGCCATGACGTCCGTTGAATCAGTTCAGTGGATAAATGCTATGCAATCTGAATTGACTTCCTTAAAGCAACATCATGTGTGGGACCTAGTCCCAGAGCCACCTAATACGAAAATTATTCCTACCAAGTGGGTTTTTGTCAGGAAGTTAAATCCAGATGGATCACTTCGGAAACACAAGGCCCGACTGGTTGCACAAGCTTATGGCCAGAAAAAGGGCAGTAATTATCAAATTTGTTACAGTCCTGTCATAAAATTAGATACTGTACGACTTATACTATATATGGCTGCGGAATTCAAGTTTACACTCAAATTTTACGATGCCGTGCTGGCTTATATCCAGTCGAACATTGAAAAACCCACATATGTACGGCAACCACCCGGTTTTCCGCAACAACCAGAGGGGGAAACGAGGAAAATGGTTTGTTTGTTGCATAAAAGCCTGTACGGTTTACCATGTTCGGGGAGAAACTGGAATTTACGAATCCATAAAGTTCTTGTAGAAATTGGTTTACAACAATCTCAATATGACCCCTGTTGTTATTTTGCCATCGATCAAAATTCTTTTACAGTAATATGTATTTATGTTGACGATGATCTGATCGCTTATTCTAATGAGAAAGTATTTCGGACATTTTTGAGAAAAATAATGGATCGAATTGAGATTGTTGCTGTCGAACAGCAGAATTACCTTGGGTTAAGTATTAACGTGGGAAACGATGAAATTATTATTAGCCAGGAGAAGTACGTACAGAAAATCCTTGAGAAGTATGGCATGTTAGAATGTAATGTTGCAAGAACTATTAGTGCAGCAGGACAAAATATTGATGAATTCGAAAATTCACCATTGGTTAATATTACAGCTTACCAAGAAATGTTAGGATCAGTTATGTATCTTGCTATTAGTGGTCGACCAGATATTTGCTATCAAACCATGAATTTATCAAGATACAATCATTCTCCTACACAAATGCATTTCACAGCATTAAAACGAGTTTTACGATATTTGAAGGGCACAGCTGCTTATAAATTACACCTCAAGCCATCAAAAGGTGATTATTTGAATGGAGCTTGTGATGCAAGTTGGGATTGTTTTAAGGGCTAAAAATCTGCAAGTGGGTTTTGTATTTGTATTGGAAAAACCCCAATCCTATGGAAAGCTCGAAAACAGTCAGTAGTTGCATTAAGTAGTTGTGAGGCGGAAATGAATGCATTGTGCGATTTGTGTAAAGAATTAATTTCAATTCGAGGTATTGTATCCGAGGTTAGTCCACATTTGCTTCGTTATCCAATTGAGATTTCTACTGATTCAAAATCAGTTATTGACTTAGCAAATGGAGGTGGAAATTCTCATTCTAAACATTTTACACGTCGAATGAATTATGTCCGTGATGAAATTTTGAAAGGCAATATTGTGCTAAAACATGTGCCTGGTGTTTCAATCAAGGCAGACATTTTAACGAAAAATGTAAGTAACAAGAAAATGAAAGAGGTGATGAAGGAAGAGTTCTCTTTGTACTAAAACATGGAAACTTACTTAAAAACTAGGAATTGTTTTATAAATAGACGGTAAGTCCCATGCCGTTCTTAACTGCAGAGTTAAGTCTTTGTAGTGTGTGAAAACACGAAACTAGGAGTAAAAATAGGATAAATAGTTGTAACTTGTAAAAGGTGAAAGCAGTAGACAACTAAAAAGGGGAAAATGAGTTTTTCAATATATGGAAATTTCAACTATTCCTCAAGTCTGTATCACTAACATTGACTAAAATAGTTTGAAAACATAACAATTAGGAGGGATTCATGACGCAAGTCTATGAGCGGTAATTGTTTATGTATTAAACGTAACAATGCAGGGCATAAATTGTTGGCTAATTCTAGAGAAAGGGATCGTTGGACGATCTACATAAAAATGTATTACAGGGCCCTATTGCCCATGTACTGCTAACTGTATCTAGTGACAAAATACAGATGTTGTCTACCACTCGATGTGTATTTACTTATTGGAAATCCAGCAGCAGTTCAAGATATCAGACGGCCTCAATGTAAGTCATATATTCCCACACGTTTCCTCCTTAGAGATGAGTTTTCCAGGCGACTCACAAAGCAGTGGATGAACCAGCACGATAAATATAGGAGGCCACGCCATGCACGTGCGCAGATTTCGAACGCTGAATTCTACGGTGACGATGTAGTTGACAAAAATTTGAGTTGTGTAGGTTAGGTCTGATGAAGACAGACGTCGTCGGTCTGTTGAAAATTTGCAAGAATACTGGTACAGTATTTTGATTCTGAAATTGTGCGTAACAATCTGTTTTCAACAATCAATTATCAAGAATGACGAACTTTCATAGTAGAAGCCGTTATGGAATTTTCAATAGATTTAAGACTAGATCCACCCAGCTCGGTAACCTTAAAGTGCGCATGCGCACCTCCCTCTTCTATAAGCGCCGACAAAGGAGGAACAGCCATCTTTTATTACTCTCAGATTAAAGCAGAGTGGAGGTAGGGTGCGTACAGGGAATAAATATTTTCGTTTTTAGGAATAGAAACAATTTAGCCGGTGGGGCCGGCTATTCTCCCTTTCTATTGTCTACACAAATGTACATTTCCTGTAAATTTAGCTATCATAGAAGATCTCATGAAAAATGGTAATGAGGTCGACAGGCCATCGGAAGTGACAGGGTCCTTTGAGGACTTGTGACAGCATTTGCGCAGAACGTATCCTGGAGCGTTTTTGTTTCTCTGCAATCGGGCACCAATCAGCAGTGCTGATCGATAGGCAGATGGTACACAGCCAAGAAACATAATCACAAGAACAGTGAATCTGGCAGAATGTGGGTCTAGACAAATTTTGGTCTTTGAAACAATGCCTGCACAATTACATTTGTTCAGCATTCCAGGTAGAAATCCATCTGGAGCACTGGAGCCAGCACCAGCCGGTCTGTAGACGACTTGATCTTCAGAAAACCAGTCATGCCGCCTCGAAACTTTGCCATGAAGAGGAAAAAACAAGATGAGCAGAATGCTTAGCTTTCGGCAATAACAGGTAAACAAAGCGAAGCAGGAAACTCCCGCCAGGCATGCTTTCGCTTCCAAATACATTGTGACAGAAACAAATGAAAGCCCACACTAGGAGACGCAGGGTGCGGCTTTCATCGACTCCTTTCGTTGTCAACTCCTTTCGTCAGTCAGCAGAAGCGATAGCCACGAAACGTTGTTTTAGCCAAATCTTTAAGGCAGAGGAACACAGAAACATGACCGTGCATAACAGTCTCTTTAGAATAAAAGATGATGACTCCACCTTTGTCGGCGCCTATATAGGAGGGAGGAGCGCATGTGCACTTTGAAATTAGCAAACTGGCTGGATCTAGTCTTTAATCTCAAGAGGAAATTGCATTCGAGAATAAGAATGATAAATTTACAGGTAACATATATTTTCATTGGCAATACAAGTAATGATATGAATGTGAGTCTGGACAACAAACAAAATCCTTTGACAATGAAAATGAACAGTACCAATCATTACACCATAATTTTGCAGTTAAGGGAAGACACTACTAAAAAAAACAGTAGTGACACAGCCAACACGAGGTGGGGGGAGGGGGGCAACGATTCCCCGAACCGGGGGCAAAGAAAATTAACATTTTTCGTTAAAATGTGTTCTACTTTGAGGGCCTATTTTTGACTTTCCGAGACTCGTATGCAACACTTTGTTAAGCAACTTTCGGATGTTTTTCTTGAACATTCTTCATCATGAGAGGGCATAAAAACCTAATTTAGACAAAATTCTGTTTCTTTTTTATACAAGTTATTTACAAATTACATTAATTTTTTTTTATATTATTACATTAACGTTAACTAACACTGAATAATTTAGGTTTGGAAAGTACTTTTCAAAGGGTGGAAGAATTAGTTTCAAATCACGGTGGTGATGGGCTACTAGCAAATCAAGTCGCCAACTAAGTCTTCATGGAGTTAATTGTTATCATTCTTTAACTGACGAAAACTTGGCGGGAAAGCTTAACAAGTTTTCTTACGTACAAATTTAACTGATATTTCGGCTATAACTCTTGCAGGAACACACAGCTGGCCTTCAACGGTACACGGCCAATTATGAGCAGAGTGAATTGTTCTGTAGCCTATTGGTCAGAAGCTGAATTTGGATTGGCGTCCTCTTGGTTGGGAGGCCAGGACTCTAACCACTGGGTCGCTGTTGCTCCGTTTGTTTGGGGTCCGTGTGACCACTCGCGTTGGACTTATAACATCGGGCCTTCTCCTTTTAGAAATAACTGGTCAAGTTTTGGCATCCCAAACGTGCCTCATAACTATGATGCTTGTTAAATCATGGCGTTAACGGTCTAACACTGCAAATCAATTTTCAGTTTAGCCATTCACTGTACAAGATTCTCGCCAAGTTCATTGATGTCACGAATTCAAACGACGAAAACTTGGCTGGAATCCTTAACAAGTTTTGTTTTGTACATATTTAGTTGAGGTTTCTGCATTAACTAAGACAGTTCTTAAATCATGGAGGTGATGAGGTGAGGTTGCAACAGTAGAGCTACTGGCAAACAAAACGGCCACCTCTATTTTCAGCTTTTTTTCCCCAAAATCTTTACAAATTTTATGTTGTCATGTAAGCTCCGTCTTCCGGCTGTTCCCTGACGGTAATCTCAGTTACTCCCAGACAGGGGGGCAAGGCTTCCCCGACGGGAGGGGGGCTCTCTCTAACCCTTGCAAAAAACTATAAAAGGAGAATTACCGGGCCGCAGCTTAATTCCTTTTCTATTGCTTAAGGCGAAAATATACATTACCAGAATTGTAGCATCTCGTTCTCGAGTGCTGAATTCCCTCTACAGAAACAACCAATCAACGTCCAGCTAACGCACCACGCACCACGCATGCGTGGGCCCTCCTGTATAGGCGAGTGGTTGCCGGACCGGATCACCTTTTGGGCCTCTCAATACGTCGCCAGGAGGTGACTCAAGAAGGGAGGTAGGGTGGGTACAGTGTAATGTATATTTCCCCCTTAAGCAATACAAAAGGAAGTTAGTGACTGCCCAGCAATTCTCCCTTTTCATTGCGGCGAAAAACATACATTACCCGATTTGCATCGTCACAAACGGCAGCTGGCACCACCTGACAGGTTCCCTAGGAATTAGGAGCTGGGTATCCCAAAGAAAAAAAAACACAAGTCATGATGTTTTTCCACGCAAAGACGAGATTTAGATGAACAAAAACAGAAGATACAGGAATTCGGATCTTAGTCTGTTACAGGTGGTTCTAAAAAGGAGTTGGTGTATGGCATCTGCTTTGTAGAGCTGAGGGAGTTGGATGACATACCTGGCAGAGACAACAGGTCTCAGCCTGCGCAGTCCAGCAACTGGAATGACCATGTCCCAGAAGTAGTGCGAGGTAAAAAAGCGGTCTTGTGCCTCCATGAGGCCGTTTGCAGAGTCTCGGGAACCAGAACACCGTTACGGATGGCCCAGGACGTTGATATGGCTCGCAACTTGTGCGCTGTGACTCGGAAGTTGTTGTCATGACAGTTGACATCAGCGGTAATGTGTGTGTTTGTGATGGACGGTCTTGATCCAGGATGCGATCATCGCGGAGGATGTTTAACCGTAGTTAGCTTTAAACGGCAAGAAAAGTTGGTTTCGCCTTTGTGAATTTCGTTGCTAGATGTTTGTCGAGGGAGAAGCAAAGAGCTTGGATGGGACAAAGAAATTTTTCGGGTATGTCGCCTGTTAAAGGAGATAAGGAGCGGATGATGAGAACCGGAGGCTGGGTAGGCAGTTGGGTTTTAGCTCGGAAGGAAGCCCTAGGTAGCGGCGATACTTGACAGTAATCAGGGAGGAAGGTAATGTATGCGGGGTACATGGATGATTCCTGGACTTTGCTGCAGCGGAATGGAGCCAAAGGTCAGCAGAAAAACAGTCTTTCGTAGTAAAAGGTGAAGATCGGAGTTCAATAATAGTTTGTAAGGTTCGAGACATGAGAGAACCCAGGACCAAAGAAAGATCACTACAGGAGAAGTGGTGAGTTGCTGGTCGTTCGACTTTGAAGGACTTGATCAGCGAGGTGATGCGAAAGTCATCCAGGAAGGCCAGACGTCCCACGGCCATAAAGTCAGAGTTGAGGACAAATTGGTGTACAAGGATGGGGGAACCTTTCAAGCCGGAATTGATGAGGTCAGAGAAGTAGATAATCAAGATAGATTGGATTAGCTTGTCGTCGGTGACATCAGTTGAACCATCGTTTCCAGCGACTGTCATAAATTCCGTTGGTGGAATTGCGAATAGCATTACTGGCGATGCGGGAAGCTTGAGGTTCAAGAATTCCTGCCTCTTGAAGGAGTCTGATGATAGTAGCCATCCGTGAAGCTTGAGAACGCTAGTGGATGGAAGGAACAGAGACTGTAACGGGACGCCGCTGCTACAACAGGAGAGGTGCTTGTAACAGTGCCCGACGCTGGTGAAACTGGGAACACTTTCTATCGTCTTCTTTGAATTTTGGTACTATTTGGGTCGAAACAGCACAACTGCTACAGCCCGGCGTCGGGAGTGGAGCATTTGGGTCCTAAACGTAAGCCTAACTTACGATAAAAAGCGGGTATCGCTGCCACCAAGGTGGGACAACTAGCTAAGCTAAATTTAGAGAATTATCTAACCCTTAACTTCTAGTTTCTACAAATAAGAACTTGGTTTGGCGTTTAAAACTCCTGGTTTTATTATTGAGTCAAACAAGTTAACATAGCACTTTTACATGTTGAATTATTTACACAAAAATGTAACTTAGTTTTTCAGTGAAAAACGACGGAGAATTTACAAGAAATTCTGACACTGGGAATTTTACATTAAAAATTCGTACTTACAAGTTTACAAGACCTTAGTTAGGTTTAAAACTTACAACAATTTCGACTAGAAAAAGGTGACTTTTGTGTAGGCTACGGGGATTTCGCAAAAGAGCCCTCTGTTTTATGCACAGCCTCGGCTGATCGATAAAAGCAGACCTAAAACTGACAGTTATGTTTTCAAATCAAACCGTCCCCCATCGGAATTCTAGCTAGAAATGGGATGTGCCCTCCATGAAGTACTATGCTACTGCAAATCTACTAGACCCAATGGCCTTTGTTTACATTAGCTACGCTAAAGAAACGGTGAAATAAAAGCTGGTTTTAGAAAGGGACCGTGAACCCTTACATTACGGCCTTTAAAGTCCTAAATGCCGATGCTTAACGAACCATAATTTACTTTCAAGACTAGCGGTTAATTTAAAATTAAACTATAAATTTCGAATTGAAGAGTCCGAAAAATAAAAATTAATTTAAACTAAGTTACATACGAACCAACTACCTTCACCCGACATGGTGACATTCGGACTGCGTCATCTCCACTCCCGACCGGCGTAGCTACCTCTAGCCTTGAGATTTCTGAGCTGTGCTAAGGGATGGTCGAGCAGGTTGGTTTTATACCAGCTGCCTGGCAGCTAGGAGGAGGCCTGGCGCGGAACTGTAGGAGAGCAACGGAGGGGGGGTGTGGGGAAGAGGCAGCCCGTGGAAGGACAAGAGACGGACCCGTACCGGCCGAGCTGGCACTACCGCAAGTCGGCCATGACAGCGCGGACGGGCAAGGTAGCTGAGCGCTCTGGTTGGATGGGGAATTGAATTCAGCAATTCTATTGGACGGGAATTGACGGAGCTGAATTAAAGGATTTTTGAAGGCTTTGAAGCGGTTAGAGGCTGTAGCGGCGCTTACAGGGTCTTGAGGTGCCTACTGTCTATAGCACCGACAATCTGGCGTACTTGTGGTTACTTTAGATAAGTTCATAAGTGGCGGTTTTTACTTTCGCGGAAAAACAGCATAGCGTGTCTACTGCACGGTTAGGAGAAGAGCGTCAGCGTCCTACCTAAGTTATGAAGACCTATCTAATCATGGTTCACTGCCACCACGATGGGTAATTAATCTAATTTGCCTACTTCGGAGTTAGAATAAAAATTGATTTGTAATTAAAATAACCCTTGCAAATTAAATCGGACTCGAAGTCAAAATTTGTTGTTCAAAACAACTTTCTTTTCTGTTTTAATAAAACATGACAAGATTTATACACACGGAGTAACTAGTTGGTTACAAAAATAGAACTGGGGCTTTACATTTAAAAGCACACGATTTACAATTAAATCGACAAAATGAACAATTCAAGTTCACAACAAATTTTGGACTAGAAAAAAGTCGGCTTGAGTTATCGCAACTCTCTAAGTTACAAACATGACCCTTGCAGAATGTAAAATAGTCTTTGAAAGCTCTAGCAACTCTTGCACTAAAGTCAATCAATCAATCACACTGAATCAAGATTAGTGTTACAAGGAAAACTACCTTTTTGAAAACTCCTGCTTCAACAATAACACATGCTAGATCTCGGTGATCTTAGATTATTTAATGGACAATGAGTCCATAAACAAAGAAACAAAGCCGGTTTTTAGGAAGGGGACCTTAAACCCTTAAATCATGGGTGCCCTAAACCAAAATGCCGATTGCGTTTGGCTACCCACAAATTCCCTCAAAGTCTAGAAGTTAGTTTATGTTTTAAGACTAAAAATTTAGAAATTCTGTTCTAAAAATTAAATTCTAATAAACTAGTTACCCTTTGAACCACTACCTTGCCCGGCATGGCAACATTCGGACTGGACATCTCTGCTCCGACCGCCGTAGTGACCTCTAGCCTCTGAGTCCTTGAGCTATCTATGCTAATGAAAATCTCTCCTGGTCTGGTTATATACCTGCTGCCTGCCTGCAGGTAGGAGGGAAACCGCGGACCTGTAGGAGAGCGACGGAGGGGGGGTGTGAGGTAGAGGGGTCGCTTTGGAGGAGGAGTGACTGACCAAAACCGGCCGAGCTGGCACTACCGGAAGTCGGCCATGACAGCGCGGACGGGCAGGGTAGCTTGGGCGCTCTCAGTGTTTGGGGAGTTGATTCCCGCGTTTTTGCATTGAGGGAATTGGTGTTGTTGTTCCAACAAAGAAAACGTGCGGGCATTGGAACAATTAGAGGCCTGGCATGAGTGCAGTGAGTTTAAAACTCATAAACAACGTGAAATAGGCCTATACATTTTGTTTTTTTATAAAAACCACAATGTTAGGCATTGCAACTATTGAAGGAAGGGGGGGGGGGGGAAACGAAGTTTGTTGCTCAAAGTTAAAATAAATTGTTATTAATTGAAGGCAAAGGCTTTACTGTGCATTCGGAATTGAGATCACTATGGTCGGAGCCCTGAAATAAAAATACAAGATACACACTGAAAATGTCCGGTAAAATAATCGTAGTTGTGTTGCCATTTTGAACAAGGTAGGGTTCATGAGAAAAGATTACGTTAAATAATGCTTTCATAAAAGCCTAGGCAACAGATTAAATAAACCAGCTTGTGTTTTATAATGCTATAACGCATAAAAGTTAAATGTATTATTGCAGCCGCAGATAATAACGCTAGTGTAGTCAAAGTTTTCATTGCTGCTAAAATCGTCACCTTAGTAAAATAAAAACATTGAAGACGTAATAAACATGTAAACTAGCACAGCACTAAGCTAGTCGGCTTTATGCCTAGAAATAAATTCGAGAAATACAAATAAATATTTACAGGTTTGTAGAAAATGGCGACGGAGATTGCGTGCGTCGGCGCTCAGTTTGAGCACTTTTTCAAATGAAGCTGTAGACCAAAGTATGGCGATTTTTGGAGTTCTGTTTTCACAGGATGTTAGATAAAGTTCAGGTTTATTAAGAGCTGCAAACGAGAGTCGATGAAGTCCATTTTCCAGGGAGATATGAATTTTTAAACTTGGAGGTTGAAAAATAGGCCTAGCGCTTTTTGGCGCTAAGAAAAAAAAGTGTCCCCGAGTTGTTGATGGTTGGTGTCGGGTCTCCTAACCAATCGACAGGAAATTTAGGCCTCATGCCTTTACAAGGCCGGGCATGGGAGTGCAGTGAGTTTAAAACTCGTAACAACGTGGAAATAGGCCTATAAAAATAAACGATATTATGTATCGCCACTATTGAAGGTGGGGGGGGGGGAACGAAGTGTTTGCTTAGTTTAAACTTACGGATCATGATTTAATAGTAGGAAAGGCTATTGTTGTTTTGCTTTAGGTAGGTAGCCACGCTGGAGAGGAGTGGTCGATGCCTAACAAAAAGCATCAACCTCCGACAACCTCCGATGGGAGAAGAGTGAACGTGACGACATCTCCAGTCATTGACTGTGACGTGGTCCTCCCTTGCTATATGGAGATGAATTCTGTCTGTGCCGATTAGGGGTGATGCTGTGATTGGTGCTACAGCCTTCGCCACGAGGACCCGAGTGCCCACGAAAGGGCTCCTTGCTTATGATAGGATCAATGCGAAGCGCCAATATCAGAAATGGACTGGTCACGGTGCCAGTGATGATCATTCTTGTTGTCTTGTACTTGTCTTCAAATCCACATGCGGAGAAGTTTGGGAACGAAAACTCTGAAGAAGGTTTCAGCTTCATGAATTGGCTGGCTGCGGAGCTCATATGTTACGGAATCATTAAGATTAGCAGCCAACTGAAGAGGGGAGTCCCGAAAGAGTCGAAAGGGGGACGGGTGAATCAAGTCATGGAGTGATATGTTGCAAAACAGGCATTCCAGAAAACTTTGTTGATGAGGAAAACAAGGTATCGAGCTGTTGAAGAGTCAGCTTCGGTAAAGAGCTTCTCACGTAAGGCATTGGCAGTAGAATGTAAAACATAGGGGTGTGCGATTAGGACTGTGCGAAAATCGAAACTTTCGATTCGATTTCGATTGTATTATGTTGTCGAAATCGAATCGAATCCGTCCAAATCAAAATCGAAAAATTTGATTAACGAGATTCCCACCGATTAATGAGATTCCCACCGAGTAACGAGTTGAATTATTTTCGATTTTTTGAAAATGTTTCAGTAAATACACTGAATAAAGTTTAACAAAAAATTTGAATCAAGTAAAGCATTAACTTTAGTCAAAAATTTGTAATGACTTCGTTTTATACGGCAACTGTGCATAGTACCATGTTAATCATTGCTAAAATAGTGTAGTCAATGCCTTACAACATGCCAGTGTAAGTTTAGCAATCAACTAAGGGGCAATAATTTGCCAAACTTGCACAATATATGAAGTTAATTTGACTAAATAAAATCTAAGGATGGTGCTACTCAAAAGGGGGAGTGGGGGAAGGTGGAAGGTTGCTTTCTAACTTTGTGTTAAAACCAAAATGTAGTTTTGCGCAATGAAGACATAATTCAAAGTTCAATGTATTGGAGTAACATTAGTTTACAGGAATGTAATTACTTAAAATTAATATCTTTTTCAAAGGCTCGCCCTTATTGATAAAAATTGAAAAACAAAATAGTTTTAAATCGAAAAAGAAAAAAATTGAATTTCGAAATCGAATAATAATCGAAATCGAGATGTTCTTCCACAAAATCGATCGTAATCGAATCGAACCCAAAATATTAAAACCGCACATCCCTATGTGCGATACTATCAATTTTCGATACCGATACTGAGTATCAGTAAAGGTATCGATATTCGGTAGTATCGAAGGTATCAAAAAAGTATCGTTGGAAGTGAGTATCGCAGAAGTTTTGAACAGAAAATCAGTTTCAAAAGCTGACATTATTGTAGATCTTTGACCAATAGGCCTAACGTTTAGTAGCCAAACAATTATTAGTAGCAGTTTCTCACGTTTTTAATGGGCCACCTACCTACTGAGTAATCTGCATCAAATTTACCCTAAAATCTCAAGAAGAATGGTAATTACCGTAAATCGTGTATTAAACGCCCATGGGCTCGTAAAATTAATTTGTCTGAAATTGGGGGGTGGGCGTTAAAACCAAGTATTATCCATTTTCTAAACTAATTTTTGTCCAGGAAGGGAGTTTTCTATCATGGAAAAGTCGGCGATAATACAGTCATTCGTGTGTAATTCAATCTAGCATTAACACAATGTCTTTGTTCTCATTTATTTACAAATTTAGGCTATTTTATGGTCTCTCCTCCAAAATTCAACATAATTTCTAGGTTAAAAGACTAAAATTGCAAGGCCTGCACCTGCTTAATTTTAGTTTTTATTGCCTAACCGAAAATATACATCCCCTGTTTTTATAGCGTTCCCTCCTTTTGAGCTTTTATTCCCCTAGAAACTTGAAAGTTGGCTTCCCAGCCGGGCTTGTACTACTGCGCATGCGCAGGGTTAGGCTGGCTATATATACTCGGCGCAGCCGTTCGATGGCATTATTTCTCCTCACCCAGAACCTAGACAATGGAGGGGAGGCCTGGGTGGGAGTTAAGGTAATGTATAATTTCAGTTAGGCAATAAAAACTAAAATTAAGCAGGTGCAGGCCCTGCAATTTTAGTCTTTTTATAGCCGACGAAATATATATTACCTGTTATTATAGCGGACTTCGCAACCCGGAGGAGGGCTAGGTTCGCTGTCCCGTCGCGTACAAGCCGGCATCCCCTGGCGAGTCCCTGGCGAAGACAACCCTGAGTCCTGAACCAATTTCCCTAATAGCCGAAACTATTTGCGGGCTGAGGAGCGATCCGCTGTTTCGGAAAGGGAAATATCCTAAGTGAGGTCAGGCAGTGCGGTAAATTATCATAATCTAGTAATGGTTAAGGAAGCAGAAGAAGGAACCGTATGCAGGGTTCTTAACACCGTGGGGTAGAAGATAGGAAATCAGAAAAGAAATACCGAAATCGCCTATCTTGCTGGGAAGATGGTACTCCCATGTGTGAGACGGACAAGCGGATGGTGTTGCAAATGGTACTGGAAGAACTGAGGATTGGATACCGTCCGCAGGACGGGGAACGAAGGTACGAGAAGCGTAGCAGGTGGATGATGAATAGTCCTGTATGTAGATCAGTGGACGTGTAGAGTGGATAGTATCCGACAGATGATTGAGAAAGGTGAACGCATGATGGGGTGGACTGCGGCGAATGCGAAAAGCAGACGGTGTCCATAAGGCGGATTGTGGTAAACACAGAAGTTAGAACACATTTCGAAGGTGAAGCACAATTATGTTGTCGGATCATAATACAGACAGCTGGTCGGTGAGGTAGTAGAAGTTTGTAGACGTTGACAGAGGGACAGAACGGCCATGAAGAGGGGCGAAAGGCCAAGTTTGATCCAAATGGAACGTGACTCAGTAGCGCCAGTTGTTTCGAGAAGTAAAGTCGGACAAGGAGGAAAGTGGGATAGGTATGAAGCATGTCGAAAGCAGCCCATAATGTGGTGAGTAAAAGGATGAGGATCAGGACATAATGTAGTGGGAACGGATCCTAAGCTGACTGAATGTTGTGTCCTGTTCTTTATGCGGACTGGTTCATGTGGACATTTCTCATTTGTTGTTTTTTCTTTGCATTTTTTTTTTTTTTTTTTACAAAAGTCAGGAACAGAGCCAACTGTGCGTCCGCCGGTAAATCGAGAGATTACGGTATGTCGGTACTAGGTTCGTCCGGGGGATGCCGACTGCAATGAGGTGTAATGACGGACATGCAGGAGACATAGCGGGAGTGAGTGTGGGTGATGGTACAGGATGAGTCGAGGGACGCTTTCCCTAGGTGTTCTGTCGACGTTGATGACAGGGCAATAATTCCCGGGACTGAAATTTTGTGAGAAATAGAAAATCCGGAGACTGTCGTTAAGCCAGTGTAATGGACGTTGAAGTTTGGAGAGGATGATGATTCGTCACAGAACAGGTCAATGAAGACAGGCGAAGGAGGAGGAGTGGGACCGTGTTCAAACGTATCTTGAATAGAAGCTTGAGAGAGACAGCGTGTAGCCGGATCACAATAGAGTCGACGAAATGTCGGGAATGGGACGGGCAAACGAACAGAGGTCGACGGATGGAAAGCGGGTGAGAGTTCGTCTGAGGAGCCGAGAGGAACAGTAGTAGCCGGTGAATGCAGGGATGGAAACGGACGGGAATGCGTACTTCTTCGTATCGCACGATCACCAGGTAGGAAGGATGGTCGACTGGAGGAGGTTGCTTGCGAAATGTAGGGGATGTGGTCCATATTGGGTCGGCCCTTGCGATAAGTACCTCTAGCTGCTTCAGACGGAAAGGAGAACAGCAGTGCCGGGAAGATAGCGGATAGCGGCTTGAGCGGCTGTCGGATTGTCGAGGGTCGCTGGATAGGAGAGTGTCCTGATCGGCGGTGTAGCACTTTTGGAGGCGGATGTATCCTTGTCTGAAGAGAGGATGGATCAGTCCTTCGCCCAGCTGCCCCTGAAGCCGGAATGAAGGTGGCCGGGAGCGAAGCTTCAACCGGGAGATCCTTGGAAGCAGAGCATCTTAGTGAGGAACATCCTAAGATTGAGGATGAGTAGGACGCGTCCTACGGGATGATGAAGCCTGCTGGTCCTGAGGACCAGCGGACCCTAAGACGAGAAAAATCTTTTTTTTTTTTTTTGGACTTGGAGTTTGTACTTAGGCTTGCTTCAGAGCTCG
>JAHWFP010060120.1:0-11545 GCA_023313725.1 Lithobius niger | reverse complement strand
ATTAGCCCGATGTCGAAAACGTGCCGTGATATTTTTTGAAGAATAAGGAGCAAAGATAAAAAAAAAAAGACAATGTTCTCAAAAGCATGCAAAGATGTCTTTTTATACCGCCTTCATATTCATTGAAAAACCTTCTGAACATTTTCATGATGGAGGGTCTCGGGTTGGAGGGGGTCACCAGGAAGGCGGAGCATTTTTAGAAATTTCCAATGTGAAAGTGTCATTTTTGGGGCTCCAAATCTTGTTTTTCGTCTAGTTTGGTCACTGTTTTTATCTGACCCCTCCTCCCCCTCGACAGGACCTCAAATTCATGACCCCCAAGGGTACTCTGAAAATCCTTGGTCCCCCAGAATTTTCTCCAAACGCTCCAACTCCCCCGCACAGTAAACAATGACCACTCCCAAATTGAGAGTAGATGAATATTCTGGCTGCAGTGCAGTTTCCTTTTCGAGCTTTTCCTACAATATGCTTCACTGCCTGACAAGATTCTCTCGCAGTGAAGTTTATTTACAGGAAGTGTATTTTGCACATAACACCGGCATTTCTACACGGATTTTCATTCTGTGTTTTTGGGTTGGCAGTGTTTAATGATTCCGTACAACTTTCAAATTTATACTAGTGATCTACGGTACTTACTTTGGAACTTAGCAACATGGTGACCTCGACGGAAGTAGTCAAGGTCATTGTCTTTATACTCATCTGATTCCTCACTGTTTTATCTAGACACACGCTAGTGTGTCGCCGCCAAGTAATAATATCGTCCGAGTGTAAACATCCGATTGTTAAAAAATGATTGTTGATGAAAAAAAGGCGGCCGAACTAGCAGACTGTGTCTTTTAACAGAAACCAAGTTATACCTGATTTCAGCATACTGGTGTAAATTCCCCATGCGGTAGAAATTTTTGCAAATCGTTTGAATCAGGTGTCTTGGGTCCAGTAACGAAGAAAACGTCAACACGCAAATTTGGGAACGTGTCCTTCATGAAGAAAAAGTCTCCTCAATAACTTTAATTTTGTGAAACTGGTGACTAGTAACTAGTAACTAGCAACTTAATAAGTAACTAGCAAGCTAACTAGCAAGTTAATAACTAGTACCTAGTAACTAGTCCGCAGGCTCTCACGTTAATTCTCATAGGGTATAACGACACTTCTAGAGTGATTAGGGAAAGTCGCCAGATCTAAATTTCGGCAGACAGGTAAAACGTCATCTGGGGAAGTGCCTTTTTCTAAAATGGGGGTTGCAGGTACAAACACATGGCCCTGAAGTGGCTTCTAAGTGCAAAATTATTGCTGTAACCATTGTTTGTATTGTCATCCAACAGTAGATTATAACATGCTTGAGTGTTACACGCTTATCGTTCCAGTACCTAATTGTCAGAATTCATTGTTGTTGCAAACAGGTCTCAATTAAAATGCAAAATGAAAAGGTTCACTAAGAGACGGAGTATCTTTTATTGCAAAGGTTTGGTCGGTTTTTTGTCACGATACACGAATCCAAACTAAATTATCTGCCCCACGACGATAAAAGGGACAATTATGTGTTCGTGAACACCATGGTAACTAAGTGATTGAATGATTAACGTTAACCGAGGTAGTGGCAAGTGAGGAGGGATGCGATGATTGAGTGAACGATGCGAACGAAAATCAGCGTCAAACCGCGTCAATTTCGCTGACGTAACGGGTAATTAGGCAATGGCAAAAGTGAAAATTATGAATGACAAAATTTATAGACTTCATTCCGTCTGGAAAGTTGCCAGATCTAAATTTCGGCAGAGCGTCATAATATGTGGAAGTGCCTTTTTCTAAAATGGGGGTTGCAGCTAGCAGCACGTGGCCCTTAAGTGGCTCGTACGCGCCAAATTATTGTTTTAACAGGTAAAGGTGATGATTAGACCGTGAAATTCTCTGTACATTTACAAGCCTATGCAAGTTCTGACCGTGTCAATTTTACTGGCGTAACGGTTTTGGGCCATGAAAACTATGAATGAGCAAATTTATAGACATAAAATTCCTCCAGACAGAAAAGGTAGAGGGGACGATTAAACCGTCTGATCCTTCGTTCGTTCGCAGTCCTATGAAAGCATTAAACTATGAAGCAATGAAGCGTTTCACTTTGGGCGTTAAATGAAAACTTGAAGACTGCTACCGCCAGTAGCAAAGTTCTAGTTTTCATTTAACTTTCAAACCCTTAGTAGGTGCCATTAACTTGGCTAACAGGATTAACCTTGGCGGCCTTTCCCTGGTTGAATGATATCACTACTTTGAAAGGCCGACCCTTTTTCGAAACTTGGCAGCTTCTCTTATACCGGTTGGTTTAGGGTGGCTCGTTATTACTGTTAACTTATTTTACGGATATTTGTTACCATATCTGGGATTTATTCATGTAGGCCCGACTTTTGGATCATCCTGCATAGATGTTTTAATAGGCACAATGGCACGCCTGGTGGATGTGCATATAGTTTATCTAATTAACTACAGCCTAGTGGCAGGGAAGTACAACAACCAGAGACTCCAAGATCTTGTACTCCAAGATCCAAAAATTCAAATAAGGGGTCTAGGAAGGGAAGGGGTGGGCTTTAAGATCCCGGAGGCCTGTAAAACAACCCATTTTAAGCAATATTAGTGCGTTTGAAACATCGAAAAAAGCCGATTTGCAGATATTTCTTTCCGTTGCAGTCAGGCCAGGACTGGATCAGCACCCACTATTTTTTTTTATTGTTATTATTTTTTATTTGTTCATTGCAATGCCCATGCGCTAAATCTTGTACTGACCGATTCAACTGAATGCAGCAGGGGTAGTGGGATGGGTACCTGTAAATTTACGAAAAAACTAATTCGGCGGGCAATTTTTTTTTTTTAAATTTGGTAGGCCAAAATGTTAATTCGGGGGGCCAAAATGTGATGAGCCCGGTCATAAGAATTGAGCCAGTCCGGGTCTGGTTGCAGTGGCTGCATTTGACTTATTTTACCAAATTTTACTCTAAGCTGGGCTGAGAATAACATTGTATAACCCGTTTAGTCCCGGATTAGTCTGGTAACTTTTTTTAAAGTTAGGTTGGTCGCGTGATTCGAGCCAGCAGAGGGCGCTGACCACTGGGCTGTTGCAGCTCGCTTTGCTCGGGTTCCCTGGGGGCGTCCCCACAAAGCTCGAGGCGCACGCGGGGACTTACTTTTTGGCCCGTTTAGTTTAAGTCCTTTTTTTTTTAGGACGCCAGGAACGAAAGGGTTAAGTTAAAAATTCGTCAAAATAGTGAAACAAGAGAAAACCGTTTCAGTACAAACCGTTCTAGTACAAATTTTGAGCGATGTGTGTTTTCTGATGTTCGTTTTTTTTTTTTCGCAACAGTACTCCCGAAACGATTAGTAGCATTACGTTAAAAGAACATTTCTCCCAGCGCAATTTTTCTCGATTCTTCACATCAAATGCGGTCCCAAAGTTCTATTTACTTAACATTAATCAATCCCTTGCTAAAAATCCGTTTTAAAATGTGGCGTCTAGGAGATTTTCTTCTGAATAGTTGGGAACAGTATTTACTGCATCCCGCACATATATGATCCTTTGCGCGCTTACAATAACCTTGTCATTTCAACTGTGTGTGTGTGTGTGTGTGTGTGTGCATGTACTAATTTTTAATCGTTTGCTAATAATTAAGAGATCACAACTCTAAAATACTAATGCGGCAAAAATTAAAATTATTTATGCCAATAGATCGCGAAGAAAAATTCTAAGATACTAACCTACAAAATTATGAAGTGCGATTTTATATACGATAATCATACTGGTTTGTGACGACAAAATCATGCGTTTATGCTGGTGCGTCTATTAGGTGTAATGCCGACTGAAACAGTAGCTGCGTTCTTCGCTACGAGTTGACCTTGGCGATGTTAACATGCGCGGATGCGATCGGCGCGTGGCTGTTATAAAGTGGGCGGAAAGTTATACGGCAGGCGGGTTGTTGCATTAAGTGCATAAACAACTTGGAATGTGACATTATGATTGGATTATTTCGAAACGCCAAACCGACCTATTACTTTACGGCAAAAACGAAGCAAGGGTAGGACTAGTATAAACTGGTTCTAGCTTACACCGTAGCTGATGCGGTTGCCAATGGTCCCAAAACGATAAGTCTCTCGAAATTGCTATGAAGTTTAACGAGACTAGTCTCAAAAGGTCTTGTTACACTGCAATTCCTTTTAAGTAACGGATAACTCACAGAACAAAAAACGGCTTCGCTGTTTAGAAAAAAAGCATTAGAGCTCGTATCCCCATACTCACAGCTGTGAAGGTACACATTTAAAAACAGATTAGAGTTCACTAGAACGCTACGAACTATAATTTGAACTACAATTCCTTCCAGGGAACAAGGACTGTTTTTACTCAATGGTTACGTCAGAAAGAGAACGCAGTTTGTGTTTGAAATGTTTAATGTTTGTGTATGCACTTGCTTAATTTGTGTATTATACAGGCTTTTTTTTTTATATTTGTATATGTTTGTTGTTTTATGTTTTAAGTCTGATACGTTATATGCGTATTTTGTATACATTTATAATTTGTGAAACAAGCAGACTCCTATAAGGCAGTTATTTTTGTCTGTGTTCGTGTATGAAGGTTTCTGTTTTAATTCTAGTTCATGTGAGTAATTACGTATTCATTTTGTGTTGTCTGTTTAACTTTCAATTTTGTAGTTGTTTTGCTGTTTATTGCGTCCGTTTTGAATGTCTTTGTGGGTTTAAGTTTTCGTTTTGTTTCATGTGCGTGTGTATGTTATGTGTGTATTTTTAGTGTGTGAAATAGCCAACCGTTTTGTTGTTTGATTATTGATGTAGTACATGTATGCGTGTGCATCGAGGATGGCATGTCACAATCCTTGTTCCCTTAAGTTGGAGTTCGAATTGTAGTTCATTGTGTTAGAGTGCACTCTAATCCGTTTTTATTTGTGTACCTTCACAGCTGAGAGTATGGGGATACGAGCTCTAATGATTTTTTTCTAAACGGCGAAGCTGTGTTTTGTTCAGTTATTTTGTTGGTTTCTTTCGCTTCCTTTTTATTGTAATTCGACCATAAGTCTGGTCTAGCATGTGTACGGTGTACACTGTCCACTGATTTTTGTTTGCAAAAAAACGAAAAATTAGAAATGCTTATTTATGTTCATGTTACGCCCAAGCTTTTTCCCGTGTCTATTATTTGATGGCAATATACTAGCGTGCGTCTAAATTTAGCATGTGTCATCTCGATTCTGCATTGTTGCAGGCCGATGCATTATCGTGACAAACAATCACGAAAACTATTCAACCTCAACCTCGGCCTCAAAGCCGTACACTCGTTACTATGTTAAACCTAAACCTAACTTAATCTAATCAACTGGCATCCCGAAGAAAACAATCAGTAGACTGGCGTTGTCAGAATGCACTATTAAAAGGCTATCTACCACAAAACAAAACTTATTAAGGATGCCCGCCAAGCATTTCGCCCATGTGACGTCCTGATATCAAAAGCGAAGCTCTATCGCCAAGCTAATCCCACCGAGTAATAGTTCGAAGGTTAAATGAAATATATGAAAATTGCTTACTGCACAATTTTCAATTTTATTTTATTTAACGCTTGAAGTCTTAGTCGATGGGATTAGCTTGGTGAAAGAGCTTGGCGTTTGACATCACGACTTCACAACACCGAAAAGTTTGGAGGGAATCCTTAACAAGTTCAAGGAGCAATATCTTGGTGTTACTTTGGACGAACACCTAGATTGAGGCCTTCATGCTGCTGGCCTGAGAAGTAGACTTCAGTCCCGGTCTTCGTGCTGAAGCGTCTGGCACATTGAAGGCATGAGGCGTGGTCCTCTGATGATGGTCTACAGGATGTTTGCACGTAGGTCTTACACTATCACCTCCCGTTTCTGTATCCTGCTGACCGTCACCTCAAGCCGTTGCAATTTGCGGTGAATGAATGTATCCAGACTGTCACTGGTTGTCTTGAGTCGACGCCGGTCCCGGTTCTCGGTGTAGTCTTGTAACAATCAGTACCGTAGCTGAGAAATCTGGGGGCCCCCTGCAAGAAAACATCTGGGGGCCCCCTGCAAGAAAAAAATCTGGGGCCCCTAAGTTATGTGAATTCAGAAATTATCGGTACGGTGTCGGTGCCAGCTAATTCTTGTAAGCTATATTATTACCATTTATCATGAATTATACAAAGAACATTTTTTTTCGGTATTTTTTTTTGTCTTGGGCGGGGGGGGGGGAGGAGTAAATGTTAATTTTCGCTTGGCCTTGCATTTCTTTAAATTCGAGTTGCTCCAACACATTTCAAATCAAAGAACTAATACATGAATTGCAAATATGAATTGCAAATTGCATGAAATGCGGATAAAAAAACACCAGTTTTATCTTACTATAGGCACTCCACCAGTGCACGGTTTAGTTAGCTGACCATCCACATGTAGCGTTTCGACACAAACGACTACCTACCGTTCGGTAGATACGATTGGCTCAAAGTTGTTCATCATTGTTCAACACAAACAATAATTTCGTTATTTTCTTTTCATTTTCATGTTGCTAGTTATGGTTCGTAGGAACTAAGTGAACGAACTGTTAGTTCTGCTACCCAGCTCATCAAAACTTAATTTGTTCTGACTAGTAAGACGATACCACATAGGGATGCAGTCATCTTGGCTTGCCGGCGTAATAAAATAGTCAATCGCTTCGTTTTGTGTGTGTGTGTGGGGGGGGGGGGGGGGATTTTATTTTTGAATGCATACTACTAGAAATAACTACTGCAACGAATGAATGCATGTAGGTTTTGAGTGGGTCAGGCAAGCTGTCTGTCTGCTTCGAGCTAGCAGTTCGTGTGTCTAATCGTTTGGAAAATACGGTAATTATTCAATGACGTCAGTTAAGTCGTTTATGTAAACTAACAAGCGGCTGCAGCGACTACCTAGTCGCAACCGGTCTTCTATACAGTTCTACTACTTCCAATGTTGAGGCCCACACCTCTATCACGCACTGCAACCGCAATCTCTATTATACAATCTAAAAGAAGTAACCATCACAATTGCCGGTTAAAAAATGTGTTAGTTTTTAGGTCTATTTTAAAATTCTAAGCATAATTGCCAGCTTTTATGCCTAATTTTTACCTGCAGGTTTAATTTTTGCATTTACCCATTCATTTTTATAGCATGGTGCACCTCCGGGCACGTTGTTACAGTGTTACAACGTCATGCACAACGTATATAATTCAGTGGAAGGGAAGTGACGGGAGAGACACAATGTAGGGACAGGGTCATAAAACAGTGCTGTTGATGAAGCCAGCAGCGACTCGTAGCAACTTGACGTTGCCATGGTAACATGATTTTAGGCCTAATTTTCAGTTTTAAGCCTAATTTTTTGACGGTAGTTTTAATTTCGTTAAGTAGCAGATAGGCCTAATGGAGAATTTGGTTCGATGGTAAACCTATTTATTCATACAACACTGCGACGAGACTATTTTAAACGAAGGTAAAATCCTTTTGTTTTTAAGGCTGCGTGTTATTCTTATGATTTCAATTCGACGATCAAATGTCCTTATTCATTTTGTTATGTCGAAGAACCCTATTAGCTACAAGGAAGTAACGATGTTTTATAATACGCGCGCTGGTTCTTGAGTCCTCTGGAAAATTGTCATCGACTTTTTTTGTCAGCAGCAATGGAGCTCCCTGCATGTAACCAGCATTGTAGACTGTTCTGCTGGAAAGCCGACCGTCCAGCTGCTGAAATCCGTTCATTGGTAGACGTGGGCTATGCCAGCAAAAGGACAAAAACCTTTTTTTTTATCCCTAGCAGGCGCGAATTACGCTTAAAAAGGGTTTTTGGTGTTAATAAAAAAACCGGAAATAAACATTGCTACTGGAGGCATAAGTGGTTAAGAAAGAATACTTGTTTATGTTTTTTACTTGGAAAAAAAAAATGATTTCGCGAATGATAGCCTAATCCTTACGAGATTCTTAGTGTTTGTAACACTAGGGTTCGGTTGCGTTGTTTTAAACTCGTATTTCCAAACTTATTACACTGGAACCAGGGGATTCGTGCCATTGGGGAACCAGGGGGGAGGGGGACACGTGCCGCCCCCCCTCCCTCCTTCCCCCTCAGCCTTATCTCAACTTCCCATAAATAAACACGATTTTGGGTTGTGCGCGGACGGCGAGCCGCCTGGTACTAGCCCTTCCTTTTAAAAAGTGTCAATTTGGGTCTTCCAGCTGTCTCTAACTTATAAAAACGTTTCCCCAGCGGCGCTCCCCCAGTCGGAAAAGATTTTGCCTTACCCCCACCCACTCCAGCCTAATTTTGTGGGTGTACGAGGCCCCTGACTGCAACTCGTGTACCTCCATGAAAATTCACAGGCACACAAATGAACAACCACTTGAGTTGTTCATTCTTGTCGTTAGTTTTGGGTCTCAGACATAACTAATCAGAAACAGACCAACAATTTCAGGGAACATTTTATATAATCCTTGTTCTCTGAGATTGCAGATCAAATTGTAATTCACGGTTTTTATTCTGACAAACTTATTGTTTACTTGTGCGCCTCCAGAGTTGTAAATTTTTTATCGTATACGAGCTTGAGGGGATGTGTGTTTTTTTTTTTTTTAGGCGAAGCTGTTTTTGTAGTTATTTTTATTTCCCCTCATACCGTACAAAATATATTATTGGTGCTCAATACCCAAAACGTGTGGTTAGGTGGGGATGATTGATTGAGGGGGGGGGGGGGGGGGGTTCCGTAACATCTGCAAGTTTGTATATATTACTTTTTAGAAAAAATAAGTGGGAAACGAACTTTGATTCAGTACTACGAGATAAAACGGGACGTCTGGTTCTTATCATGATTTGGTGGGACTGAAAAAGAAGCATATTTGTGCAAAGACTTTGTTTGGATCAACAGTCAAGCTCAGGGAGATTCTTCCAAAGCCAAATTTGTTGTTCTTGCATTCTATTTAGGATAGAACAACTTACTCCAGTGTATTCTGCAGTAGCCTTTAATGAATCCTTCATACTTTTCAAGGTACTGTTGGGGAATACATCTTGTTGATATCGACGCGAAACGATTACAATTACTTCCCTGGCTTGACTGTTGATAGCTTTTCCATTGACGAAGTTTAGAACATGGTGGAGTGGCCGCCACTTTTTTCAGCTGTCAATGCGCCTTGCTGCCAGTACAGCTCACTCGATAATTTGCGTTGCATCATGGGAGGACTCAAGAACGGATGCGACCATTATAGTTTGTTGTGTTTTTTAAATAACTTTTGACACTGAATCTAACATTGTAAACTGTGGTCGTCTCTATCTGGGACCATTCCGAATTTAAAAAAAGCGACGGACGGACGGACAGACAGAATGACAAAGTCGTTGCAATAGTTTTCTCAGCCGCCGGTAAGGCTGTACAGGAGACTAAAAGCAGAATAAGGGCGCTAACAGATCCTTGTAGCACACCAGATGAGACTGTAGCCTCCACTGATCTTGCGCCGTTTACAAACACAAAATATGTCCTGTCCTGAAGGAAAGCACGATACCAGTGAACAATCTCGTCAAATGCGCCATAGCTCTTAAGTTTCAAAAGCAACAGGTCGTGAGGCACAGAGTCGAAAGCTTTAGCCGGTCTGTAAGTCTACAAGGTCAATGGCAGCTCCATCGTCAATTCCAGTGGCAATACCATGATTGTATCATATGCAGAAGTAACAGTTCACATGATGATCCTTTACAGAAGCCAGACTGTCTTGAGAGAGAAAGATTGTTCTGTTCCAAGATTGCTAACGAGTACGTGCTCCTTCATTTTGCAGAAAATTGAGGTCAGTGATACTGGACGACAGTTGCTTACAATATTACTCTTCCCATTTTTGTGCAACGGTACAACTGCAGCGCAGCAATCTTCCAGTCTTTTGGCACCGGCCCCCTCGTCGGCTGTTGATGGAAACGCGAATCGTTTCGTTGTTGTTTGTTTGTACGAGCCGTTTCATTTTTTTTTTAATTAATTTATTTATTTAAGAGCTTACCAGACCCGAAGCCGATCACTCTACTTACTACACTAAACCTACGCCTAAACCTATGCAAGCTGTACAGAGGAAACAGGAGGATTCGGGGAAACGGAAGAAAACGCATAGCACACCAAACACCATCCTTCGACCACCCAACCAGGTGCTGTCACTGAAACCGTAGAGAGCGCATGGCTTCGGGCCAAGGCGTTCTGTGTAAATAAATAAAAAAAAAAATGGGTTGTGGCACGGTCCAGCATTGTTGGCCACCACAAAATGTCACTATTCAATTTGCAGCTTGTGCCAATTTTCTCTTCGGGGTGACGTCAATACTTCAGTTTTTCGACTAGTTCGGTTTTTGTGCATGACCGCTGTTTTGCTCATCACTCGACTTTCATCCGTTTAGTTGTCTCTCACTAACTCCATCACTTCGGATATTTTTTAGTCCTTCTATATGCTAGCTAGTGGTCAGGTCAGGAGTTTATAATTAAATTCAGTGACTAGACGAATGGAGGAAGATGTATGAGGTAGTAAGTTGTGTTAAAAGGTAATAAGGAGAGTAAAGGCAAACAGCAAAAATTGTACACGTCAACTGATTTGCAGCTTTGTTAGGCTCTTTTACACCACCACTCCACCGAAAGAGGCACTTTTTCCTGCTGCCCCCCTCCCGCCTTCCCTGTGAGCACGTCCCTGATTATGGGTATATTGTAAACTAACTGTGTAAAAAGCAATTACTATTACATGGAGACAACTTTTACTGGAGACAACTTTATTTGCACTATTTACAGTATAAGGTAAATTTTCTGTACAGTTACTCGTAAAAATAAAAACTATTTCCTTTCTTTGCCCTTTAGGTTAAACCAAGTTTATTGCCACATCAACTAAATTTATTGCCGTACTTCAGGCTTCGACAAAGACTTTTAGACCAGCATGCCAGGTAAGCATCTACTCCTTATAGTCCTGTCCCTGGCCTATACCCCGTAGGAATTTTTGAGTGAACGGATGAAACCTGTTACAGGGGTCAGGCACATTATAGAAAATTAAAAAAAAAAACTGAAGTAGACATCTGAGAAACTTAATTTCATCCGAATTTTCCACCCCCAATTTTCCAATATGGCCATATTTTCGATGAAATTAAACATACCTTTATGCTTTCACCTGTGCTATCGCATTCCAAAAGAGTTACATCGGCTTCTGGATGATTAAAACATGTTTGTAATCAAGCCACCTGCTCAATGATACAAAATTTATGTAAATATGTAAGCCAAAAGTGGTTAAAAAAATACGGTGTATGCAAATCAATACAAAATCGTACAGTACTACTTAGAATAAAACACTTACAGAGGTTAGCACTAAGTGATTTTCGAAACAATTAAACAATATGGAAAGAATAGATCCCCACCTTTCAGGAAATCCTAAGGATGTCCATTTCCGGCTATATAGAGGGCTCCCGAGAGAACTTTGAATTCGAAAATCACAACACGCTTTCGCCGCTATGCCATTACCTCTTCACCTTTAAATGGGCTTAGGACGGTCCGTATCTAAGTTCA
>JAHWFP010060112.1:0-19507 GCA_023313725.1 Lithobius niger | reverse complement strand
ATTACGTGACATGGTCGATAAGTGTCAAGGTATATTTACGTTCTTTAAATATACCTTGAAACGTGGTTTAAACGAGCCATTACTGATCATGTACTGCAGTGAGAAGCGCATTTGACATGGCAGATGCAAAGCACATGAGCAAAGATGCAAAGCGTACAATGGACGACACCCAGAAAGCATTTTATATATAAAATGATCACCTAACTGCACGAATTTCTGTGGGCAGCTATCCGAGAAAGACAAGAAGCCCAAGGTGAACGTAAGCAACTTCTAGCACATGAAGAATTCAGGTCTCGTAAACCCCAATTGGGACAATCCGTAACTTCATACTGTGCTGAAATGAAAATTTAAATACAAAAGTGCATTCAAACAGGCAGGCAAATAACGGGCGCAGATCTAACAGCATTGACCCCGAAACAAAAGTATTTTGGACGTCGAAACGAAACGTGTACGACGTTCCCGTCATGTGAAGTTTGATGAGCAGGTTAAAAGTGAAACGATATTGAAACAACCATGAATATACAAAAGATGTTGATGTGGAACCCACATCGACAGAACACAGTATGACGACGATGATGGAACTTCTTCACCACCATCACCAATGCCGATGTAACAAGTTATTTGTCCTCAACGTCCATTTTACAGCAAGTGCCTGAAACGAAATGACAAAGAGGGTGACCAAAGGGCGACCATGTGGAACTACAAAGGAGCACAGAAGAAGAAGCACAAAACAAGAAAAACTTAGTGAAACCGTCGGTTCGCAACAAAAAACATATCAGGCACGGAACATGTAACGACAGTGGTACTCGAGACAATACTCGGTTCATATCTGATGATGACGGTGACAGTGATTGTGAGTACAATAACATCACAACAAGATATTGGCCTTCGAGCTTTCAACTGGCGAGTTATACATGCCGTGACAACCCCCAAAAATTGGGCGCCTTCGATAACTACCAAACCAAACTCAACCAAACTCAACCATCTGGAGGCAGTTTGGTACCATTAACAAACAGAATGCCCATGAGCAAACTTCGCTCTGCTTCCAGACTGGATGAGTTTGGTTGAGTATGGCTTGGGGTTTACGAAGGCCCTGATTATCATGAAGCAATTCGGTTGAGTTGGCACAATGGCTGCAAACTATGGAGGCCAAATTAACTCGTTTAAAGTCACACAACGCATGGGATGTAGTGTTCAAGCCGCCAAACACAAAGGTCATTCCAACTAAGTAGGTCTTTGTCAAAAAGTAAACCCAGATGGCTTGTTGCACAGACATAAAGCCACAATTGTTGCGCAGGCATGGAATGCAGAGAAATCCATCAATAATGAGCTGAGTTTTGCTCGAGTAATAAAATTAAATGCAGTTTGATTGATTTTGTATTTGGCTACTTTACATGGATATGAACTACTTTTTTTTTTATGCCGTACTTGCATCAAAATGACAGTGATAGCAAAATTTGTGTAAAAGAGCCTACAGGCTTTTCCACAAACAAAACGGGGGGGGGGGGGATAATGTACGTTTGTTGCGTAAAAGCCCTTATGACCTTCTATAATCTGGAAGATTATTATGGAACGATCCTATACATGGGGTATTGATAGACGTTGACTTCACACAATCACACCACGTCCCGTGTGCATATTTCACCATTAATGATTGCTCATTTGCTGTAATATTCATTTATGTAGACGATGATTGCATGCATAGCTTATTCAAATGAAGCTGTATTGAAGACCACATCGGTAAAAATTATCGATAGGATTGAAATAGTAGCTGTGGAGCAACAAAACTATTTGGGAGTTAGCATCGCTGTGCTGGAAAAGGAAATAGTAGTTAGGAAGAAAAGAATTTGCAATTTGATGAATGAATTTGATAACTAAATACTGATGCAAACATATTTACGTTGCCTTTTGGACTTATATGTCAGACTGCCTGAGCGGGGAATCGAACCCACGACCTCTGAAATCAAAGGCCAAGGTCTTACCGCTGAGCCAAACTGAGCCATAACCTATGCAAGCTATAGCCTTATACAAGCCACGTATAAAACGTGAAAGAGGTGATAAGTTATCGGCATATAGTGATGCTAGTTTTGATTCCTTAAAAGGATGAAATTTGTCTCTGGATATTGCATTACGATTAGTATAATACCAATTGTATGGATAACCAAAAAACATCGAGTAATGACACTTAGCAGGGCATGTTGATGTGGAATCCATATCTCCAGAAAACAGTGCGATGAGCATATTTTTGGATACAAAAAGAACAGGGACGTGAGGGCAGGGGCAAACTTTTTTCTGGGGACTTTAACTTCTTCTTTTGTGGGACTTTAACCATTTCTGCCCCTCTTTGCACCAGTTTCTTAGCCGTTATTGTCCTTTTTTTGCGTTTTTTAGGCGGTTTTGCACCACCACTCCACCGAAAAATGACACTTTTTTCAGAAAAAAGGGACACTTTGCCATGAGGGCAGGGGCTAGAGCCCCCCCCCTCCTGCCCCCTGCCCCCACCCCACCCCGTGTGCACGTTCCTGCAAAAGAATGAATACATTTGTACATTGCAATTTTTATACCTGGAAGTAGGAACCTTCGTTTAGGGCGTTTTCTTGTTATTTTTAAAGTACTTACACTTTCTAATTATGTTTATCCCACGTGAACAAAGTTATCCAAATAAGCTTTTGGGGTAACATTGATCAGCGTTTTTTTTGTCGGGCGGGGGGGGGGGGCAACTTTGATCTTCCTTGCTCTATATTTAATTTCATCACAATGATAGTTGTACAACGTTATAATTTAGTCCTTCAACCATTTGTTATATGAATATTTAGATTCAAAAGATAATGTTTTGTCTCCGTGGCTGAAAGTTAGCATACGTTGCTAAGCGGCCATTCGCACAAGCTAAAAGTTTGCTGCCGTTTGACGTCTTTGTGCAAAATCAAAACACCATTACAGAATGGATCCCTGACAACCATAGTTTGCGAAAATATAACATTTTTTTTTAAAGATGATTTGATTTTTGACGATTTTTTTTATTTTCTCGTTACTTCATTGATCAGAGTAACCACAGGGATCAAAGTAGCTCCGTTTTACGGTAATATTATTATAGAAATGACGAAAGAGCAGTGCTCCTAATGCCCTAGACGGGTAAAGCCGGAAAAAAATAAATTAATAGGGAGGAAACATCACACCATAATGCGTTTTGAATAACTGGATGATAGAGAAGGCAGTGACGAAGTCATTAAGGAGATGGTTCCATGAATGGACAATCAGATGAAGAAGTCTTTTCTGGCTGCAGTGGGAAATTGTGACAGATAGGAAAGGTTAAAAAAATGGCCACGAGTACGACGGTACTGTCTTAACTCAAATAAATAGTCTGTCACAAGAATTATAACTTTTTTGCATTTGTTTGTCAGTAAAATTGTACCTTCGTTGTAGCGAGGGAGGAAGCGACGTATAGGCAGAAAAGTAAAATAGTTTTTGGCATCTTCCTTATAGTGAATCTCTAGCTCCCGACGTACATGTTCCACAGGTTGTGTACCTAACTGTTGCTCTATAAGCATTTTATCGAATTGCCTGCTTTCTTAAACCTAATTACGATAATGAAAGACCAATATGTAGAAATAAAAAGCAATCGACCGTCCAGAAGTCAACGTATTGAGGAACTGGGAATTGTTTCATGAAGTGGAACTATCTAATTGATTGCATCCTTACCTTTATTTCCTTCCTCCTAATTTGTCCAATTGATTTTTTTTCGTCTGCTGTTATTCATTAGGGAATCGTAACTTAGAAACAAAGAACCACTTCCAACGAAGAAGAATCTTGGATGTTAAATTTAAAATAAATAAATAATAGCGAGAGTCTCCATTTCTGTAAAGTAAACAACGTGAAAGCTTACTTTTCTTGGCAACGCAATATCCTCAATTGATTGCTAAGGGGTTGGGTGACGCTGTTAACTCATTCGTAATGGCTCCTCAACAGTGTCCCACTATGGAAGATCGACAAACGACATTTCTTCAGTTAATCACGGATAATTACGTGATTACTCAATTCTAAACAATGCTGGAAAGTCTGCTCTAGCAGCCTGTAAAACGCTCCACTCCAAGGTGATTCCAGGCTCAAAAATTAGACGTTCATGAATGAAGGGAGGCAGTCAGTTAAAAATCAACAAGTTTAGGCTTGGCTCACATAGACTAAGCACCAAAGACTCGTACTTTAGTATACGGGTTGAATTTGTCAGCAATGGTCTTTCCATTAACTGAAAGACTTGATATGTAGAGTAAAGTAAAGATGTATTCCAGGAAAAAACATGAAATGTGGTACTTCCCTCACTGAGGTAACTCGTAGCGAGAGCTGGCAACAATAAAGTACAAGTATGCACTAACGCTGCATCAGTTATTCGACGTGTCGTGTGGTAGAGTAATACTGAAGGAGGATGAAGTGCGAGAGTGACATATGCAGTCAGAAAAGGCACATGATACATTCCAACAGGTGAAATAAATAGACACAAATCGCTGTACATAATATTAGCGAAAATTACACACTAGAAATAACGTAGTTCAGTAAGCCACCTTTATGCACTCACGTTTCGTTGGAGTGGCATGACCCGGATGCGAACCAGCTACCCAGTTCGCCCCCAGATATTATTTTCCTTAATAATATTTACAGCGATTTATGTCTATTTATTTCTCCTTTTTTGAGCCTTACGAGTGTTTGTCTTCCCTCTCCATTGCCTATGGCGGAGCAGATTTCGGTCGAATGGAGTCCTGGTCACGGTTGTGACCTTAATAACGGGTTCAGTGAATTATCTTTATGCCAGTGGAGGATGTGGCCATAGCGATTAAGGTGCTATGCAAGTGATCTGGGGGCGAACTGTGTAGTTGGTTCGAATCCGAGCCATGCCTCTCCGACGAAACGTAAGTACATAAAGGTGGCTTACTGAACTACGTTATTTTTAGTGTATAATTTCGCTAATGGCTAATTTCCAATTCTCCAACAGGTCGTGACTAAAAAGATGAATGTGTGGTGTATTGACAAGCAGGCTAATTTTCACATTACTTTGAAAAAAAAATAGTAGTATACGTTCGTCTCGTAACTACTGCTACTGCAAAATGGCAACTGAACCAGAATCTTGTGCGTACTGATGTAAGAAGCGACCAGATGTTTTCATCCGACGCTGATACCATGATACTGTTGTATAAGTGATGTGCTTGCTTATCGGAGTTGTTTTATGTGTTAGGTCGCTTACTTCGGAAGAATTTTCCTGATTTATTATTAAAGCTAATATCAGACTAACGGCGTCTTGAGTAATTTTTAATATTTGAGAATCAAAATCCTCGAAGCGTTTTGTCCTATTTTGTTAGATAACAAACTTAAACCCCCAAGTAGAGTGTTGAATGCATATGGAAAACTTGAAATGAATCGGAAAACAAAATTAAGAGCAACTCGTCTTTGATCTCATGTCATGAACAATCTCATGATACAGTCTTGACACTGGCTTGCCTCTCGGAGGTTAGCTCTCACTGTCCATTCAAGTACCCAGATTCCAAGACTCGCCACTAGTACTGGAATTTGGGTACTTGTTGCACTATTACTGGAATCTGGGTACTTGATGGACTGAGAGGTCTAACCTCCAAGATGCAAGATGGCAAACTCGTAAAAGCCTACTTTCATCAAGACTTAGGAAGTTCTAGCGCCTGTACGTTTCTGAATTTGATATATTTCCAATCAGGTGTCACATTTATGTAAACGTCCATTGGAGTGCAGGCCATTGTTATATTATTTTTTTAAACCCACTTCTTTTCACTCCACAAACCTAGGAGCCCCTCAAGTAATTTTTAACCAACTGTAATTAGAAAACGTTAGGACTCAGGCCAGATGGTGCCTAAATGTGATGGCAAAAGCCAAGAGTTATAAAGTTTTGCAACTGAAGTTAGCTTATTACCACCAATAATAATTATTGGATTCCTCACATCTAACCTGCATATCTGATGCTAAAACCTTTGCAGTGCGTTACTGCAGCAATAGCTCATACTAAGCCTCTAACCGACCACTTCTCCACCCCTTTCCCCGGAGTTGCGACCGCCGCTATTTTCATTTACAGCGCACACCTACACGCCTACGTCACCAGCAGCCCGTGTATTATGGCGAACGGTTTCGTGGAGGAAGTTCTCGGTAGAGGTTAGCTAAGAATGTTGCCAAATTACATATTCTGTGAAACATCCAGTGCCTTTTTCACCTTCTCACCTGCAAACCACCCACACTTTCACTTTGATTTCGTTGGATCATAACTGTAGAAATGCGTTTAGTTTTTGAGGAGATGAGGATGACTCGATTTGACTTTTTTTTTAGGTAACCTACGCTTTGTTTGTAATTCATTTACTTGATTGTATTTATGAAGATTTCACGGTCTTGTGTGCTCATATTAAGGGGGGAGGGGGAGTACATCTTCGAGTCTCTAATCATACCGTCTCAAAGTTTTGTGAACATGGAAAAATAAAAATAAACAGTTGCTCTAAATCGCATCAGGTCAGTTTTTTTTAAGAAGCTTCTATTATTAATAGGTACAGCAAAGAATGCATTTTAACGTATTATCGACCTGAAAATAAAACAACAACATTTCGCATCATGCTTCCCCTAGAGAAGTTAAAATTAAATTTCCTCTACAAGCTGTCAGAAGGCTAAATTCAGTGCTATCACATTTCACTTTAACAAGCTGACAAATGCGTAATCAATAAACATTTAAATGCCTTGTGTGCTGCAGCATAATGAGGCGACAAACCCTGATAAGTTTCCCTCGGTATTGTGATGGTTGGCTTCTATCTGTTGCTTTAGAGCTACACGGAAAAGCCTACCAGTCTGTTCTTCCGTTTCATTAAACTTAGCAGCTTACATTCTAATTCTGTCGACAATTCTATATTTTCATTCTAAAATTAAAGTAGACGATTTTTGTGGTGCATTACTTTTATACGATTATGTTAATATTTTCAGTGAATTATGGTTGTACTGCATTGTAATAGCCTCATATTTTTAAAGTAGGAATGCTATGTGTTCTGTACCGTCAGGTTAAATAATCTGTTGATATTATTTTCTTAATGTAGTATCGATTACCAACACAATTTTAAAAACCTTTTCGGTACAAAAGACGCAAGCTAGGTAACGGATTTCAATGTGAAATACTGCGGCATGAAAGAGATGCAGTGATTCCTGATGAGATATTTTAAGACGGTAACCGAAACGACACTATTTTTGTTAATAATTGCTGTAAAATTAAAACTTTTAAGCTGCAGATTATACCAGTTTAGGAATAAGTTGGTCAGCGCAGCGAAGCATCTATCTTTCGAGTTCGTTTACAATCGTCTGTCGTACGATTTCTGACGGACGGAAAGCTTTGTAACGCATTGAAGGGCTTCCTGTTCCCCAAACTTTTAACGTACTCAGTGAAGGTGTGGTCAGACGTCCTCCTTCGTCTATTAATACACAGAAGTTAAAAAGAAAATAGAAAAGCAAAGGGTCAGTGTGTCCACGAGTAAGCGAAAGAAAGGGGAAAGATGACCAAATGACTTGACGTAATTACAGGTCCCGTCATTGAACGGTAGTTTGGCTATTGCCAGAGTAAGGAAAATGCACATGAGTTAGGAAAGACGGAATTGATTGGAATGTAGACACGAAAGAGTTGAACCTCGCCATCACTACCATATCACTAATTCGGAGTGGATTAGGGATAAACAAAATAAAATGGGAGAAACCAGTTTTATTTTCTTCATTGGCGTTTACGCACGTCAGGAAGGGCTTGTGTATGGTTTTGCTTAACTGGAGCAGCAGTAGTCCAACATTTCGATAAGTGGGCATTTTCGTCTGACACGATTTGTCTTACCGTTTTTTGGGAAACTCTGGTAGCATCGCAGGTCTCATGAATTTGTTGCAGCCAAATCCGTGATGATCCTTACCCTCGACATTACTTAAGTACATTCGAAACAATCTCCCAGAATGGTTGAGGAGATCACATCCGTTTTGCTAATAACAGCCAAGCACATCTGAATTGCAAACTACTCGAGAAGCTCTGAATTGCGAATTATGTTCTCTAGGTCTTCAACCGTTGTGTTTTTCTGCTCAAAAAAAAAAATGTTTGGGATCAATGCCTCTTTTGCTGGTCCGTGTTTTTGGCAAACTTAATACCTAAAAAAAAAAGTTTTGGCAAAATTATACCAAAAAAAAGTGGAAGATGTGGAAAACCTCTGATTTCGCAATTCAGAGATTTTCGATCGATTGGAATGTAGACACTAAAGAGTTGAACTTCGCCATCACTAACATATCACTAATTCGAAGTGGATTAGGTGTAAACAACATAAAATGGGAGAAACCAGTTTTACTTTCTTCATTATCGTTTACACACGTCAAGAAGTGCTTGTATATAGGTTTGCTTTACTGGAGCAGTAGTAGTCCAACATTTCTTCTCCGGGGCAAGGTGGCCTGATGATTAGCATGACCGTCTCCTGTGCCAGACGTCCCGGGTTTGAATCCGGCCTCAGCCACCTCTGGCATTTTCGGGCAGAGAAGGGCCCTGTGATGTCTCGTGCTCATGTCGATTGTGGCATGTAAAAGAACCTAGGATTTCCGATAGAATTTACCTAGCAAAATTGACCCTCTCTCCTTCTGGCGCCATGGCTAACGCTGCATGGGTGCGCGTCAAAAAGCTGCAGTTCAACATTTCTGGTTGTCTGCACGAAGAACACTTTTACTTGGCACAATCAATGTCTCTTCTGCCGGTCCGTGTGCTTTTGCCAAACGTATACCTACGATAGTTGAAGACAGACATGAAAAACCTCTGAATTGACAATTCAGACAGGATTTCCACATCTTCATCCTCCTGGTTTTCTACTCGAGGAATAATTTTACTCAGCGTAATCAATGTCTCTTTTGCCGGTCCGCGTTTTTGGCAAAATTTGTAAGTAAAATAGCTATAGGGTTGGGAAAGCGTTGAATTCAACTTTCCTGTTTGCCGAGACTGTCGGTTCAAGCCCGGAATTGCGTTGTCAAGTTCGTGCGCCAAGAGTGGCATATGGATTGGAATGTATGCGTACAGATAAACACGCATTGTACGATTATTTTTTATTTCTTACAAATACAGTTTAAGTAACAAAAATAACGGTTCAATACAAAATCTCAACTAGTAATTAAGTTGCTGTGTGACCTTAAATGATATCGCTCGGGCACCACCACTTCTTCTCACCACCCTGTGGTCTCAGCTGAAACCTTACTAAGCTGAAACCTGCGAACGGCCCCTTTCAGTAAACTTGTGTTCCAGAACTAACCTGCTGGTATATTAAAAACAAAAGGGGCACGACCTTTTGGTTTCTCCTAATACGCTTTGCGGACGAAGGTTTAGAGGAGCTTTTTAAAGATTAACAGTTTTGAGCTGGCTTTCATGCATGATTAGTTCGCAGGGGCAGATTAGCTCTAATAGACTTAAAGTCTCCTTTTCTGTTTCAGATAAACCGCAGTGTTGTTAATATTTTCATTTTTGCTAACATGCTCATAGCTCACGTGCTGAGCCAGTTTATTCTCACTTTGAAGTCTTCTTTTCCACTCTCATCGTTGGGTTAAGTTTCATTCATGAATTTTTAATTTGCTATAGGTAATTCCTTTCCGTCTCCGTATAGAGCAGTGACAAAACGTAGAATTATTGAATATAACTCTGTGCTGGAGTCTTTATGGGTTAGCTGCAAGGGGCACTGCGGAGAGAAACAGAAGGGCGTCATACTGAAGCCGATGCTGTTAAGAGTTAAGAAAACAACGTTATTTTAAGCCTAAGAAATCCGCTCTTCCGTTGTTTTTCCCTCCATATTTATGTAGTGCACCTTGTAGCTATGCCCTTCAAATGCTAGCTCGTACCCATACTTGGAGCTAATATGGCGGCAAATGTCACTGCTCTATAGGGACGGGCGATAATAAAATTTCGACTACGCAATTATTGCAGTACCTCGATATCCGATATTTGCGACATTTCTTAACATGTAGGGAAATCTGTCTGAAGTCGATGAATTGGTCACAACAGCTATTCCCATACAGTAACCCTACTAACTATATACGTTTAGGCCTAATACTACTACGACTAGGGCTAAATGTATGTACATAATAAGCCTAGATAGAGTATAGTGTTAATAGAAAATTATGAAAAAAAACTTAACTAGTCTTATTTTTTCAACATAATTAGGCACTTTCAAATATTTTAAGTATTTGAAATATCACATTGTCTCGCAAATAAGCCACGCCTAGAAAAAAACTCCCCCCCCCAAAAAAAAAAAGTGCACGTAATCTGAACATTATCTCCACAATTCATGACAGTTAAGATGTGAAAATGTTGATATTAATTAATCCACAGACAAACACTTTATGTTTTAACATTAGTCCCGTTAAAGTCAGCAGTAAGAATGAATTTTTCTTACGCCATGCACGTACGTACGGCCATATCTTTCGTACGCCCATGTACGTTTAAAAATGTAAGTTAGATGGTTTATTAGGAACAACTTCAGCACGGTTGCAGGTAGCACTATTGGAAAGCAGGTGAGAAAACGGTTAAAGTGGTGTATTTGAACATCAAAATCGGTCGATATTTATCGAAATTATCTACACTGTCGCGCTCCGATGTGAACCTGACTAAATGAGTCGAAGCTACGATGATCGCGAAACACGAAAAGCATTTCGATAACACTATCGTGTGTGTTGTATATCGCGATAATACCGAAATATCGCCCATCCCTATCTCATAGCACTCATTTCATAGCATACTGAGAAAAAGAAAAAAAAATTAAACATTTTCATTCAGGCTTGTGAAACAGTTGGAGGTATTGGTCATTCTCAGCGTATTTCAAAATGCTAAATATTTGTTCGTACCTATTGCGAGCTAATTTGGTAATGCAGCACGCACCAGGATTCGCTTTCGTATACGAGCCCTTCCCCCCCCCCCACCTTTCGAACTGCACTGCCTGTAAACAATCGAACTGCGACTGGCCTAAAAACAAAATAAAGGCCTAACTAACACGCAACACAAACTAACAAGAATCTCCCCGTTATTCGTTCAGAACGAGGTGGGCAAAAAATGAAAACAAAAAAATAATAATCATAAACGCAAACGTGCGCTAATCCGATGGACTGTGTGAAAAGCAAGGTACGTCGTATTTAGGTTATTGCGGCGAGAGCCCGCATTGTTGCCTCAATACCCAGAGGGGGGCGAAAGTAAACCTCGTTATGGTGAACTTCAGGAAGGCGCAACAAACAAACTGTGCATGTCCAGCGATTTATTACAAACAATTCTACAAAGTGATAGACGGCAGACCCCACAGCATTTTCTTTAGTGACTAAATAGATTTTTACAACAGAGGTTACATTCCATCGCAATACACAGTAAACGTTGGAGGTGAAACAGTATCGCTAAATATAACTTTCACAACAAAGCAGAGGAGTTTCAGCGAACAGCGGCGTCGTTATGTACTTTCTTGTTGGTTTTTTAGGGAGCACGAACCCAAACTGGGTTATCTAGCCCACGAAGTTGAGAGGGACAATTCAGCTGGATCCAAGCGGAAAACCCAGGCAGGATCTTTGACATGCTACAATCGACATGCGCACAAAGCACCACACCTGGTGCCAGTGGCGTAACTACAATGAGGCAGAGGAGGCAGCCACCTCCAGGCCCACTGACTTTTTTTTTTGGGGGGGGGGGGCAGTTTAAAATGTGTTTGTAACCACAAAATAAATTATTGCTCCCTAGTTCCAATGTAAAAAGTTGTGTCTTTGCACTACGAAAACTTAACTGCTTTTATTTTTTTTATTTTTGTGTTGGGCTCTCGCCTTATGTGGCAAAAACTGCGATTTTCTTTATGAAGGGCCTCCACTGGGCGCTCGCCTTGCGTGGCAAAAACTGCATATTTTTTCTTTAATGAATGGGGACCTCCGCTGTGCTATCGCCTTGTGTAGTAAAAACTGCATTTTGTATGAATGGGGGTGGGGTCCACTGGACTGTTGCCTTGTGTGGCAAAAACTAAAATTTTTTTTTGCATGAAGGTGGCCTTCCCTGGACAATTGACAACAACCTGACAATTTTGAAGTTACGCCTCTGCCTAGCCTTCTCGTCCCGAACATGTCAGGGGGTGGCCGAGGCCAGGATAGAACCCGGACTTCCGGACAGATTGTTGCTGTCCGGCTGCCCATTTTTTCCGCTCATTTTATAAACAAGTAGTGTAATAATCAAGGCATGACAATTACTGCCAAAGTAGTGTACACGAACTCACGAACTGAATGTTTATTGGTTGTTACGAATTTTTGAGAACACTAAAATATTTCAAGAGCCATACTATACGAATTACGTAGTAAGGCATGCATGTTTTGATTTTTAGATAATGCTACCAAGTTAAAAGTAATTGTTTACAACAAATATTCTCGTGCTCATGTCGAGTGTGGTATGTGAAAGATCTGGGTTTTCTGCCTGGACACTTCTCAAGCTAAATTGTCTCTCTTATTGTCGTGGTAGGGGGGGGGGGGATTGAGGCTTAATGGCGCGTCGACAGCAAGGTCATTAGCGGCAACTTCAGTTGCAGTGCATTGTCGTGGGACAGATAATTCAGTTTGGACTTGTGCTCCCTTATAAAGCAAAATCAAAACTAAACACAAAAAAGTATAAATTATTTTTCTCATTTAAAACTAATCGAGAGATAAGTGTGAGTTAAAACGGCTTTACGATTTTGAATAGACCACTGATCTTTAATAGAGATCCGGATAGCACAATAAAGGTCACAGTTAATATTTAACCTGGTGTAGTTCAGGGGAAATTCCACAGGTTGATAAATAAATTCTGTAATTAAATTTTGAAAATTAATTACCGCAAATATTATGGTTGATGAGGTTTTTCGTTTCGGGATAGCAGAATAATAAGGGTGAATATAAAAATATTGCGTTTTGGGATGGAAACTTGATGTAAGTTTCTAAAGGTTTCAGTTTGAGAATAGATTCCAGAAGCCCAGAGCTGGTAGTTTGTATTTCTCGGCGCAATGGAAAAAGCCATAAATTTTGAGTCAGCTATACTTTAAGACTGAATGCATACAAATGGCTAGTTTTTAAAGCCCTCGGCCAGGTAGGAAAGGTCAGGTTAAAGTCCCAGTCGCTTGAAAATCATCACCCTACGGGCCTTATAGTTAGCCATTTGGAGGGGAAGGGGGGCAACAACGCTCCAAAGTAACATAAAGGTTGAATTCAGGAGCGGAGAATGAACAAAAATTAGCCCATGGATCGAGATAGCTGCGGCCTTCCGTCTGAGGTAGTGGGTTGATCTCTTGTGCTGTTGCTGTTCAAACGCATCGCCAAATCCCTACTGAATGCCGCACCAGTAGGTTAGTAGGCGCGAAGAGAGAACCAGTCTGAGGGATATTGTTGAGCTCCTATTGCCAAAGTAGGCGTTGAACGAATAATGGTATTGCCTGCAATAGAATGAATGTTGAATCAGGAAAAAAAAACTTGGATTTAATCAAGTTTAAAATAAATTTAAGCTTGATTCCAATTTAATTTAATTCAACCAAATCTTTTAATTTAATTTAATTTAACTTGAACAAGTTTGAACGAGTCTGAACACTTAACTAAATCTGGTGAAAGGGAACAGGAGTGGACCTAAAATATTGTTTGGGCTTAGAGATAACTGGTTGGAAGAGGCGCGATGTTATTCTACAATAATTTCTGAGAAAAAAATAATCCTAAATTCTTCTTTTAACTTAAGACCTCTTTTAATAATCTACATTAAAGGAAAAAAACAAGGTAAGTAACTGAACAGAGGCCAGAATAAGTTTAATCGTCGGAGAATAATCTTAAACTAAATTAAGGTCCTCGAATTTTATCTATCTAGTTTAAGCAGTTTTTGTAGTGACTGTATGGAAAGTCAAATCCTGAGCATACAAAACAGTAATATTTGACTAAACAAAAGCAAGAACGAAAATATATCTTGGATTAAACAATTTTGTCTTTATTTCGAACAGCCTTTATTTTGATATTCTAATTTGTTTTTTTTTTTCACCTTTCGGCATTGTTCAGGCATGGCACCCAATTTTGTCTTATTTCAAACAGCGTTTATTTTGATATTCTGTTTTTTTTTTAACCTTTCGGCATTGTTCAAGCATGGCACCCAATTTTGTCTTATTTTGAACAGCCTTTATTTTGATATTCTGTTTTTTTTTATTTTTTTTTCACTTTGGGCATTGTTCAGGCATGGCACCCAATTTTGTCTTATTTCGAACAGCGTTTATTTTGATATTCTGTTTTTTTTTTTAACCTTTCGGCATTGTTCAGGCATGGCACCCAATTTTGTCTTATTTCAAACAGCGTTTATTTTGATATTCTGTTTTTTTTTTTTAACCTTTCGGCATTGTTCAGGCATGGCACCCAATTTTGTCTTATTTCGAACAGCGTTTATTTTGATATTCTGTTTTTTTTTTAACCTTTCGGCATTGTTCAGGCATGGCACCCAATTTTGTCTTATTTCGGACAGCGTTTATTTTGATATTCTGTTTTTTTTTAAACCTTTGGGTATTGTTCAGGCATGGCACCCAATTTTGTCTTATTTCGAACAGCGTTTATTTTGATATTCTGTTTTTTTTTTAACCTTCGGGCATTGTCCAGGCATGGCACTCTGTTGTCGCCGCAGTCGCCGAGAAGAGGCAGTGTTGGTCAGTTTACGTATTGGTCACACCAACCTTACACGTTGCTTCTTTTGAGGGGGGATGCCCCCTCCAGAATGTCATTGGGTTCACTGACCAGTTACGGTCAGTCATGCACTTGTGCACTGTCACCATCTTGATGGTGTAGGTCGGCGTTTCCACTTCTCGTGAGACATAGTGTGGTCAATTGGCCGAAGAATTTGTCTTTATGCAGGACCACTAACCCGGACCACTGCACTGTGACTGACGTTGGCGCTAATGACCTAGCTTTCGACACGCCATAAAGCCTCAATCCTTTCACCCCCTCCTTTCGACATGAGGACTTTTTCCGTCTTCGTTGCGTTTAGTCAGCCTCTAGTAGTAGTGGCAGTTTTTCATAGTTTTTTATTGTTGAGTTTTCCACATGATCCTTCTGAGCTGGGAAGACAAAAATGGCTCCATTGTGCTATTTGTTTATTTGTCAGTTAGTCAATAGTAACACGCAGAGCTTACGTTAAGCTTCCCTTTATTCACCCAATGGTAACCTTCAAGGCGCGTTTACGCAACGACTCGCCTTATCATTCTCGCAGTTAGAAGCTAGAAATCATCCGAAATTCCAACATGGCGGCGGTTTTAGCTCTGCCCGCTAACAACAAAGACAGACAAGAATATGAGTTGAGAAGCGACTGGGAGAATTGTTTCGTCAGGAGGAATTCTTTATGTTATTGTCACGGATTATACGGTTGCAAGCGTTTTTTCAAACGACGTGTGATTTAGCTAATCCAGGTAGTGATGTTACCATGGCAACGACGCCTTTGCCATCGCGATTGAATTCTAGCTGCGAGAATGCAAAAGCGAGTCATTGCGTAAACGCGCCCTTATTCGCCCAACTGGGTAACTTAACTTCAATTCTCTTTTTGCGAAATCGGCGAGCAACAATATGGCTGTGTTCAGTGCCAAAAATATAATGACTCCGCAGCTCGTTACGTTTACTATGCCTTCCAGCAGTAATGGTAGTTCAAACGATTTACTGCAGTGAATTTTCCCTTTTTTTTTTCCTGCTGGTTTTATCCTTCTTTTTTGCTCATCGAATCTGATCAGTTGCAATGCAGGGTAACATAAAAAAAAACTTAGTTGCGACACACAGACCGTGATTGCGGGGGCGTTCTTGCAAGACCTTTCTCAATTGCCCCGAAGACACTAGTCAATCGATGAGGAATGTTGCTCCTTTGGGGGAGGGAAAAAACTTAGAGCCGCTATCAGACTTGGGTTAGATTGCACACAAAAAAAAAAAAAAATTACTGCGTGTAACTGCAAACTAATCGAAGATGCCATTCTCCTTAGGTAATTTGTTGACTCGGAATGATAGTGAGTTTGTGGGGATAAAAGGCTCACTTTTAGATCGGATTTTTATGGGGATCAACCGCGACGAAATGGACTCGACTTAATTTAAAGTTTTTAGATGAGTTGGGAACTACAATGAAAAAACAACAGAGCATTTTTTTTTTTGTTTTAGAAATTCTGACAGAAAGAGACTAGTAGGAAGAGACGCGAAAAAAAATTTCCGTCTTGCCAGGATCAAAAGCACACTTATAAATAAAGGATTTCTGACAAAATGTTAGAAGATCGGACAATCGGACAAACAAATCAGTAAGAGGCATGAGGAATTTAACTGTAAGCTTTTTTAAGTCTCTAGCGTTGTTTTCGCCTTTAACAAATGTTAGGATTTTTTTTGGACTCTTCTAATCACTCCTTTCGTTAGGTTTTGACTAGAAATGGCAAAGGGCCTCTTTACTGAGCGGAAGTGTTGGGGGGAGGGGTTAGCATTTATCAACTTTGTAGCTTAAAGAACGTTTTCATAGGTGAAATACTTACAGAGTGTATTTCCGAAAGGAAAAAAATACACGTAGCAATCCGTACGAAGTCTGGAGATTATGGATACTTTTGTTTATAAAAAAATAAAGCTAAACTGTTAAGGTTTTGGTTACAAGAGAAAAACTTAACCAAAAGCTTAACAGTTTGGCTTTTTCGAGGTGCAGATTCCATTAAACTCACAAGAGAGTTTAATGGAATCTGCACCTCGGAATTTTTTAGAATTTACTGAAATTTACGGGAATTTAATGTAAAAGTACTTCAATAATAGACTGGTCAAAAGCGTGGACCATAAAACGGTGCATTGATTACGCCTGGTAAGTTATTCTTCCAGGAGATGAAACAACAATGGCCGCCGCACAGCCAACATCATCGCTTTTGGCGATGTGGAAGACTGGATTATCTTGCTGCATAATGTGTGTGAGTGAATGTAACGCCCTGTAAAGGACAGGCTTGGTTCTCAAACTATAGTTTGTTCCACATTATGTTTTCAGAAAACTGACTGGATGACGACTCGTTTCCTTGCACTAAGAGTGCAAAAACATGTGGATATTACACTTGTAGACTCAACATAGTTACTGTTAGAGTTTACGAATGGGATGTTTACGGTTTTTTTGCACTAATATTGGAAGAAAACGTGGCGTCATACAGTCAGTTTTCTGAAAACATAATGTGGAACAAAGTATATCCGTCACCTTAATAAGTACCAGGGCTTTTTTTAAGAAATACGAAGTGGTGCTCCAAATAGTTAAAAAAAAAAAAAAAAGGCACGATTCTGTAACCATAGGGAAGATAGACATGGAAGGGAGGGGGGATTCAATAAATGTGTGGACTTAAAATCAAAATTTTCAGAAATTTTACATTTAAAATTTGTTTAATATACTAATACCCTGTGTCAAGCCCACAAAATGGTACAATTAAATTAAAACTGTATTATTCACCTTGGAATTGGCAATTTGCTAGATAGATAGAGGAACAACCGGTGAACAACGAATTGCACTGATGTGTTTTATCATAATTTTATTTTTTCAAGACATGATTTTAATTTTTTTAGACGAGAAACAAGTTTGAACTTTAAAGAAAAGGCACAACGGCTGGTGCTCCACTGCGCCAAGATGTTGACTGGTGCTCCGATCGTGCTCCACAGTTACTATGTTAAAAAATGCCCTGATAAGTACTCTCTTAAGCTCACCCAGAGTATACTATATAGGTAATACCACTTTGACTCCGCCAATAGTAAATATTTCGATGAAACTAGTACCTAATTTCAACGCTTGCCAACAGAGGGTGCCGCCGTCAATGAACCAAAGGACAAAGCATCGCTGCCAGATTTGAGTTCTTGAGTATCGCAATGAAGCTAGAAACTCATTAACGTCAATAAAACAAGATGATCACGATATGAATATTTAGTATACTTCGAATATTTAGAATATTTAAATGGTAGGTCCGATTATGAGGTTAAATCAATTTTAAGGTAGATCAGAACTGGCTAATCAATTTTTCTTTTCTTTAATACCAGCGTTCATAGTTCAAACGGGTTGTAGCGACGAAACGCATGGCTTCGTGTTACGAGAAGCTACCCAGTTGGGTTGAATCTTCATCCATGGTTCAAATTTCTTGTAACGAACTGACAACAGTTTGAATCGAACACATAATAAGTCTTTCAACTTCAAATTCTACTCACGCAGGTTTCATTCGTCAAATTTCCAAAAGTTTTGTCGCTATTACCATGGTTGAATGATTTCATCGATTCCGCCATCTTTTATTTCAAGTGTCAGGGCAGTCGATGGGGTTGCTTGTTCGGCGTAATGCTATGCTGTCTTGAAGAGATTGACACATTTCGCCCTCTGGGCGCCGTTGATAAAAGTAAGTGCTATTCTGCCCCAAGTTTTTCGAGGAGTGGCATTACCTATTTATCTACCCTGTACTCACAAAGAAGTTCTAAAGAAGTTCAAAATATTTTTAAAGAAGAATTGTTTAGTAATTTTGGTAATTCTAGATAGAGGAGCAACAGGTCGATACTTGTATATTTTTATTACTTATAAACGTAAACAATATCGACCTATTTTGCTCTTTTATCTACCATTAACAAAATTGTTACTTGCTACCTTCTTTTAGCTTAAGGAAAATTGGAAATTAGCCAACAGCGAAAATCATACACTAGAAATAACGTAATTCAGTAAGCCACCTTTATGCACTTACGTTTCGTCGGAGTGGCATGACCCGGATTCGAACCGGCTACCCAGTTCGCCCCCAGATCACTTGCATAGCGCCTTAATCGCTATGGCCACATCCTCCACTGGCATAAAGATAACTCACTGAACCCGTTATTAAGGGCACAACCGTGACCCGGGCTCCATTCGACCGAAATTCACTCGGCCATAGAAATGGATAGGGAAGACAAATCATACACTCACAAGGCTCAACGCAGAAACGCTGCGTGTGACGACAAATTCCATCATATTATTATAACTAAGTTTACATAAATAAAACTAGCGAAGAAAAACTGCAGGTTCGCTATCTTAGTTGGTGGGCTCAGCGCAAACACCACCTCGAAATGCTGATGATCCGATGCTTTGGCAGTGACGTCATGCTTAGGGATCGGAAAATTCACCATGCGTTTCCGAACAACTATGATGTTCACCAAAGTTGTTCGGAAGCGCATGGTGAATTTTCGGATCCCTTAGCATGACGTCACTGCCAAAGCATCGAACTCATCAGCTCTTCGATGCATGATGTCCCTTTCGATGGACGGTTGTTGTGTTTTTCGTGATCGGTTGCAGAGCAGTTCGATGAGTTTAAGAAAGTGCTCAGTACAGTGGATTTCGTGAAAAAAAAAATGCTAGGCTGACGTAAACGATCTCAAAGTAGAGCTACATTCCGTCGTTTCGGTAGACAACCTATTCCTAAACTAATACAAGTTCTAAAGTTACGAAGCTAATCGTTTGCAGGTTACGCGCTAAAGCCTTTCA
>JAHWFP010060109.1:0-19487 GCA_023313725.1 Lithobius niger | reverse complement strand
AAACGAAGGAGTTAGTGAGTGGTTAATAAACAAATGTAAAGTTGCAAGGTTAATAAACAAAGGGTAAAGAATTAAAGTACGGGTATGAAACGTTATTCAATAGGAAGGCACGTAAAATACTAGTATGGTAAAGTGCCATATTTTGCCGTTAAAGCTGGTATTAGCCTACATTTCATAGTTTTATTTTTATTTATTAAAAGTTGACAGCCATCCTTTAAATCGAAACGTGTGTATCATAAGTAATCGTATTTTTTTTCTTTTTTTTCCCCTACAGTAAACCATCTTCTTGGATTCACAAAGGCCGGCTTTGCCATAGTGTTTCTTTCATTCACCTTTTGTGTTGTTTGCTGTTTTGCTGGAATTATATTCACAATTTACGCACGGTGTAAAGGCTTCAGAAAAGGAAGATAGATAGATTGTGCACTCATAGTTTCTCGTAAGTACGGAAGCACTATTATTACTAGTTGTTTTATTTTTTAATGAAAATTCTCTCTAAAGTAGAGGGGAAAAAACCTACACAAACAGCGAAAAATCATACTGCAAAAAAAAAAAAAGCTAAGATTCTGTGAGTTATGAAATGATGATACCGTGATTCGAGTATTTTCTGATTTATTGAAACTCTTTTTTTCTGGTCTTTAGTTCCTTAACTGTCAGAGAAGATGCTGTTTAAGTTAGCAAAAACACCTTTATTCATCTTACTGTGAAACACTACAACGATTGCAAAATGTGTCACGAGACTCACAAAAACCGCACACTTTCACAACGAAGATAGTCTACTAACTGCAAATTTTCAACTACTAACTGTAGTCGTCATCAGGCACCTTAAAGGTAAGTTTGAACTCGGTTCACATTTCGTTTTTCAGTCCAAAACACGGTTCGAATTCGAAACTGCCGCTGTCTGCTATATTCAATCGACTGAACCAATCGACTGAATATAGCAGACAGCGGCAGCTTCGAATTCGAACCGTGTTTTGGACTGAAAAACGAAATGTGAACTGAATTCAAACTTACCTTTAAGGTGCCTGATGACTTAAGGTGCCTGATGACAACTACAGTTAGTAGTTGAAAATATGCAGTTAGTAGACTATCTTCGTTGTGAAAGTGTGCGTTTTTGTGAGTCTCGTGTGACATTTTGCAATAGCTGTTTAAATTTAAAATATAAATAAACACTATGCATAATTTTAGTAGTGTACTTATAATTAGACACTAGGTGTAATACAGAGGCATTAGGAATCGAAATATTAATAAAACTGTGGTTTTCATTAAGAGAAATCTATAGCGCTTTCAAACTGAATAAAATGAGCTTGAAGTAATTACGTCACTTAATAACTAATTAAGGCGTAATGGTAGTTGGTGTAATTAAGGCAATGTTTTCAAAATCTGGCAGATGGCCGAGCACAGCAAACGAACATGACTGGCCATGGACGTAGCCTATATCACATGCCATCAACAAACTACCGACAACTTACATAATGGCCCCGACAGTAGTGTCGCGACATGTCTCCTGGGCCCAACAAAACAGTATTGCTATCCCTTGCTGAGGGAATAACGGGTGTCGCACGAAAGGAAAACTGGAAAATCGTCTAATGCGATAATTATCTAATATCTGCCTAAATAAAAAAAACCGGAAAATCATCTACACGGAATATCGTATAATGGAAAATCGTCTAAACGGAATACTGTATAATGGATAAACGTTTAACTAGACAATAGTATACCTGCTGTTTCTGATGTTATATATATAGCCCGCAGTGCAATTTTCCATTATACGAATTTCGTGTTAGACGACTTTCCATTATACTGTTATACTGTATACGTTCTTCCAATTATGCGATTTTCCAGTTAGACGATTACCCCTCGCCCTGTAATAGCAGCCTCGAAAATTCCAAAAATCTTCGTTTTGACAGACTGCATGTCATCACCCCATCATTTTCAAAAATAATGTATGCCCAAAGCAAGCAATACAAAATATTAGTTTTAAATGTTTCTTCAATTATTTATGGTTCATTTATTCCATTTTCACATTCAATTCGCAGTAATACAAAATGTCGTGTGTGACCACTGGACACAATACTATGCAACGGAAATAAAACTCCAATAAACATCTCTTATTTACAATATAAATCACAATTGCTCAAACCTGTTACACACTCTTGTACTTAAGTACGGGACAGACACTGGAATTGCGACATTCTCAAAAATTTGCATTACACTTTTGCATTGGCTTTACCCAATGCCATTATGGAAAAAGATGGAATGTATAGTGTATTACAACTATGACCATGAATGCACTGTGAAGAGCATCGGCACATAAAACAAGTGGTCCTAAAACAGTGCACTTAAAACGAAACGTTAGGTGTTTAAATTGGTTGTCACAGAGGAGTACTGCGCACATTAAATTTTGTGTAAAGACAGTATAAAATACAACAGAATTTCATATCATAACCTTCTAACAAACAAGGTGAGACAGGCAAATTTGCCACACACCATAAAAAAAATACCTCAATAACAATCACAACGTTGCTCTCACGTTTCTCAAAATTCAGTCCTCAGTTGTCCACGAAGACATATGGAACAAGTACCAGTACGCAGCATAACATTGTTTTCAAATACCGATGCTTGGTGGGGCAGAACACACTGAGGCGTTCCGTCATGGTGTTATGATACGTTACAGAGCCCATCAGTACTTGCATATTCACTTGCACGATAAGCAATGAGAATTTCGAGCTGCTCTATCATGTCTGAATCTACACTTCTCTACATACAGGGTAGGCAGTGAGTGTAAGACCACATACATACTGCAGTGTAAATGTGCGTCATATCGTATAATCATCACAAAAGCTGATTATGATCACAATATTTGTGAATGTCAATACGTGTCGTGCACAAACCAGAAATAATATTCTAAAGGAAAAGGATGCCAAAATCAGGGTATTTTTACATGAACCATTTGAAAAAGACGACTACAGTAATAACGATGATTCACATAAGATAAGAAATTAAAAGCACCAAAGACAGCAAATCATTAAAAACCCTTGAAAGTGCACAAACATGCAGTAAAAACACAGCGTTTCGGAGATTGCTGCACCCAATTATCAAGTTCAAAGAACTTTAAAACTACAGCACTGTGAGGGTTGACGTCACCCACACACAGCCCCTTCCCTTCACCAGCTCCCATCAGGAGGCATATGCGCGCAGAGCAACACATTGAAAAAGAGAAGAAAAAAACAAGTGTGCCGCCATGATCGAGCTGCAGTGTCAATAAACGATCATCCCACAGCATCGTTCTCCGATCGTCCTTTAGAACACCAACATTCTCCCCATCAGACATCTTGCCATGGTCAAGGCCCAATGCGAATACACAAACTTCATAATTTAAAAAAATTCCCTGAGCAGAACAGGTTAGCAATACATTAAAGCAGACCTTTACTCTTCGAGAGCAGGTTCGAAGTGAGGATGCGTTGAAGCGAAGTGAAATTCCTCTGCTCTTCACTTCAAACACGCACTTGCAGGATGCCTGGATGCAGGTCAGCTTTAACCTATTGCTAACCTCTGTTCTGCTCAGGGAAGCTTAGGTTTATTATTTTGAAATTTGTTTGCGTATTGGTGTTGGGCCTTGACCATAGCATGACACGTGTGGTGTACCTTTAAATTGCTGTGCACTTGATAACAGGGTGCAGTAATTCCCAAAACATTGTGTTTTTACTGCATATTTGTGCACTTTCAAGGTTTTTTAATGACGTGAATGATTGACCTAGTCGAACAAATTTTTGGCTGCTAAAGGAAGAAAGGACACTATAATTGCTTTCTTCTTGTTCTCAAGAATGTTCCCGCCTTGATCCGGTTCACTGTGAAAGTACTTTATTTTTTGTTCAGTGGCAATTTGTGTGTGTGGCAATAAGCATGTGACCTGCAACAGCGCTATCTAACCACAACTAAAACGCAAACTAACATAAAAACCGTCTAGGGTCAGTAATTTTTAAGTTGTTGTCCACAGTCATTCGTCAGTGGTTTATCACTGACAGGCAAACAGAGGAGCCCATGTGCTCAGCACAATAACCAAAAACCATGCAACAATTGCAGGCCCACGGGCAAGGGGAAGTCGCCGGGGGGGGGGGGGGTCACTCAGCCTTCCCAGTATTTTGGAGATCCAGCATTTAGTGGCAAACTTGTCCGTAATGTCCCAGAATTGGGGGAAAAGCTGCCTTAAAGTCGAAGTTGAAGGAAAAAGTATCCCTAGTGTCCTGACTTTTGAGGACAAAAATACTTCCCTAAGGTCCTTGAATCAAGGAAAACAGAGAAAGTATTGGGGCATGGTTCTTTGTAATGTGGATGCTGTTCTCCATTAATTGTATCTTATTTGTATAAACTGAGTAAAAGGTTTCACCACTTTTTCACCTTTCAATGGTCTATTTTTAAATACGGCTGGAATCGGACCTGAATAGATACTAGCAGCTGCCTAGATTGAGCAAGCAAAGCGACCAAATTCTACATTCTGCACACATAACTGTTGTTAATGAAAAGTAAACAATGCAAAGGGCCCATTCAACAATTAAAAAAAAAAAACACCAAAAGAAGCATCCCTGGTATTTGGCCGTTGTATTAACTTTTCAGCTGGTAAGGGCAATGAATAAATTAAAATCGGCTGGCTCCCAGCTGGTTTTTATTTGGAACTTATTGATACCATATACAACAATTTAAATAGTTTGGCCTAAATGAAATGGCTGGGAGTATCGTCAGGACAGTCACATTTAAAAATCGCTGCAACCTGTTTTGACATCATCCATAAAACAGCAATTAATTCATTATTCTTTGCAGATATTCTGGATGAGCGAAGCCAACCCTACTGTAGTGACAATTAATTAAATTTCTCGGTTGTGAGTGTAACTACTGGATGAAGACTGTTGGAATGATGAAGATTTTCTCCATTTACATAGAATGCCGTTTAACACCCATTTGTGCTGAAGATGAATATAAACCTCATCCAGTCAATGATGAAGCATTAAATTAGAAATAATTTTCGAACCTGCTGCCGCCCTTCTTTGGCAAATTCGGCTTTTATTTTGGGAATGGTCTACACACTGCTAAACCATTGCCACATTTTACTGACGAATAATTTCAGCAGCACTTCGAATATTTTTAAAATTCATTCATTATTGACTAGGTGAAACAAATGTTTTCACCTAGACACTAAACAGCTTAACTGAACTGCTAAAAGGCTAAAATTAAAAAAAGGTATATATTTTTTCCAGGCGTTTAGCATTGGAAGTGACTTGGATAGCTTTTTTTTCTGAAGTGTTAAAAACAGTAATACTAAAACGGATTAGGTAGGGTAAAGAGGAATGCATTATGCATTGTTTAAAAATTGTAACATGTTTCTTCTTTAAAATCTTCCCAAAATGTTAGACCCTTAAGTCTCTAACAAAACACTTTAATGAAGTTAATGAAATCATGTGCAATAGCAGGGTCAGAGCAAAACATTTAATGAAGGTTCTAAAACCATTCGAGCCCTTGTGGTCATTTCCAAAATAAGCTATAGCTAATAAAACAAAAGGAAAAATCGCATCCATACTTAACATGCAATGATTTGTGTGGATAAAAGGTCGCGTGTGGGATGCGATTTTATCTTTGTTTTAATAGCTGTAGCAAATTTTGGCAAAGACTGCAAAAGTAATTAAGCTTTTAGAGTTCTTGCACAGGTTTTTCTCAACTTTACAACCGGCAGTTATTTATCACAACTCTTAAGTAAAGAATATTTCACCTCAAAACAGTAACAAAGTTTTACCACATAGGTTATACTACGTGAACTGCGTAGCCTTAAAGGTTTGCACTTGACAATGCTTGTGTCGTAAAGAGTCATCCTGTTTCCTGTCCCTAATTAGAGCTTAAGACTGTAGATCAGCCAACACACTTATCTTTTGGAATGATCCCACGTTTGCCTGGCCTGAAACCAAAATGCTTTCGATTCAGTTAGCACAAACAGTCGTCTTGATAACATTTTAGCTATTTATGAGGCACGGGCAATTTAGTACTAGTGTGTGTGCAGGTTTTGGTGAACTCGATCATCAACAGTTCAAAGCATAACTTACAACAACGGAAGCTGACATACAATTGCGAAAGGTGTAAAGTACGAAACACGCAAACAAAATTAATGCCGTCTTGTAGCTGCCGGTATGCAGACATCCATGAAAAGCTTTTGTCACTTCTAGACAAAACATTTGCTAGCATCCGTAAAGTGACGGCTGGTGTGTTTCATTAATGTTTGTGGCTAGCAACTTCTTTCATCAGACATGTTTACTACCTACACTCTTTCTAATGAAAGTTTCTGCAATATTCAAGTGCACTGAACTATAAAAACATCCCGACACAAGGCACAGTGTGACACTAATATCAGAAGGAAAGCATTTCGCAATTGTACTACCAGCAAACCTGAACTACTCCCATTCTAATGGGAAAGGCAGCTTCTCTTTGTATACTTTTGCGACGTAGATTGACATTTGCCTGTAATACTTACTGCACCAAAGAGAGATGGGCAATCAGTACTAGCTAACTTGTTGCTCCTTGCAATACAATTAAGTAAAATTATGTACATTTAGTGCAAAGTCATAACCAACGTTTGCAAATTGGTGCTACCTAGAACCTCTTACTGTAGGCATGGTACATTTACAAAGCACATACCAATGCGCAAAAAAACATCAAACCAGCTTAAATTTTCAACAGAGCGACACAATTATATACAGACATCCTGCTCAGCAGTGCTCAGCAGAACGAAACATCAGCATTCGAATGTGCATCATTGACCTCTGGTATTGATAAAGATACACTATTTGGTTGGGATACTGATTTGGGAGCAGTAGATCCGTCAGGCACTTTGGTTTCAGCTGCATCACAAGCCTCGGACCTTTTTGGGGCACGACTGTTCTGATTGTCACGAACCGATTCCAACGTGTTACTACTTAGGGTAAGAATCACGGTATCATTTCCATCTTCCTGAGCATGTGGAATTCTAGTGTCACAACGGTTTTGATTGTCCTTTGGTAATAAAGGTGGACTGTTTTTGTGTGTAGATATATCTTGTAAGGCTGCTAAGTTTGTGAATTCATCAGAATCATTTACCGACATTACAGAAGTATCCATACGAACACACTCACCTTCATGCAACTTACTTACACCACTTTCATACAAAGATTCACGCGGCACATTGGTCACAATTGCTGGGTCACTTTCTTGCATGTCACTGGTGGAACAACAGCTTTCTGATACAGAGGCCATCGATTCTGTACGTGTTAGATCACTAGTGCTACGTCGGTGAGGCGCTCGTCCCGATTTGGTCCTTCGAACATTTAGGCCATCATAGTTTGTTGGCGGATACGAATCATCGTTGTCCACACTTTCACACTCTGTCAACACGATGGTTGGGACGACATCTGTTGATCTACCGGGACCGCAATCGCTCACACTTCGAGGAAGACGAGTTGGTGCTCTACCCAGTCGGTTCATAATGCTGGATACGTTGAGTGACGTCGGCCAGCCAGCACTGGGAGGCTCAGTACTTGGTATTACTGCAGGGTCTGCATTACCAACCTCAACATTCCTGCTGAGATGCGGTCTTCTGGATGATGCCATTGGTCCTCCTTCCCCGGTAAAGCCGTAGTTTACGAAAGCAAGGGGGGCCACAACAGCAAACTGTAAACCAAAAAAAGAATAACATAAATTATTTCATTCATTACTGATTTAGTTGTTTGTCAAGGCATGCATCTAGCTACACTGGGAGGGTGGGGGGCTGTAACTAGGTTGTTTCACGATTTCTGACTTAAAAGCATTTTATATTGTAATTTTTCTGCTAGAAATTGAATAAAAGCCTCATATATTCAATAATTCAATGTTTTATCCCGTAAATCGTGGTTTTTCTGCACTAAAGGCATCACACAGAAAGCAAACTAAATAAACTAGCTTAACTGGTAAATTTGTGAACAAATGAGAATAAAAGCATTGCATTAATTCCAGACTGAAGTCAGATTACGTACATGAATGATCGCATAGCCAAATGGAGAATTTTTCGCGATGGAGTTAGGCCTAAACCTCTCCCTGAACAGAAGTAAGATTTGAAAAATGAACTTTGTTACGGCCCACCCCAATTTTTTATCAAATTAATTTTACGACCATGGGCATTTAATAGGAGATTTACGGTATCTCCCCAAATCCAAACTTGTTAAAGCAGTTTGAAGTTGTGATGTCAAATGCCACTCTTCTTTTGCCAAGTTAACCCCACCGATTAATAGTTCGAACGTTAAATGAAAAATGTGAAAGTTGCTTAACACAGAATTGTCAGATATTTCGTTGAAGTCTTAGGCCCGTATTCTGAACGCTGATAAAACTCTTACTTGACTTGAAATGGCGTCACACCTATTTAGTGCCATTCACCACCAGAACTTCGTTTGGATACATTTGGAAGAAATGGGGTGGTGAATGGCACTTAATAGGTGTGACGTCGTTTCAAGTTAAGTACGAGTTTTAGTCAGCGTTCAGAATACGGGTCTAAGTCAGTGATATTAACTTAGCAAAAGAGGTTGGCGTTTGATATCACGACTTCAGACTGTCGAAAAACATGGCGGTTATCCTTAACAAGCTTTGTTTTGAGAAGATATTGTTCTACTTGACAACATAAAGTTTTTTTCCTACCAATTACGAGCTGAAAAGTTGAAAGAAACTCATTTACCCAGAAACATCATTCTTGTATTAGTACGTTTACATTATAAGTAATGATGTCCGTTTGTATTTATTTGTATGTAAGGGATAGGGTGTATCTTTATTGTTCTCTGTTGTATTTTTTAGCCATTTTCTCTACACGGTGTCTTATTCTTCATTCGGATATCCATCAACTCTCAGCAATGGAAAAACCAGTGATTAGTGAACTTGGTGTTTTGTTGGTTTAAATTGATCAGATTCTATTTTTGTGTGTTTCTTGTAAGATAGGGGATGAGCCAGTCATAAGATCTTAATTTTTTTTATTTTGTGTCTTAGTTGGTTTACATTAATAAGATTACGAATAGTTTTTAAGCTATAGCTACAACTTGTTCAGGCAAAAATATGCTGTAAATTGGTTGTACCGTATGTGATTTGTAAATGGATTGCTTAGTGCAAAATTTTAAAATATTTTATTAACGTTTGAACTCTTAGTACAGTAGGTGAGATCAACTTAGTGAAAGAGCTTGGTATTTGAAAGGCAACAAATCTTCATTCGTAGTTGTTGCCGTGCTGCAGAGTCAGGTCTTCGTGCTCACTGTTGTCAGAATTTGTTTTAAACGGATGCAAATCAAGCTCTGATGAGAATAAGCCTAAGGTTGGGTTAAAGAAATATGATGATATTGTTCAAGAATATTTACCAGATCTGGAGGGGGTAAGGCATCTTTACCCTGATTCTATAACTATAAGTAAGGAGCCGACGGAAATATCCGTGATAGCCCTGAGCAAACCTAGTGGGTATCCCTACCCACGAGAATGTTTTGTTGAAGCATTGATAAACGTGATTTTTTGTCATGGTGTAGTGGCAATTAGGCCACTAGAGATAAATAATGTGTATGAATTGGCCGTATTCGTTTTGCCCTTCTGTATGAAATTATGTTGTCCACAGTTTTGGTTAAGGATAGACTTTTGCTGAGTGGTCACTGTGAGTCAACAGTTTGGCCTGCTCATTGGTTGACCACATTGTTTGATGGTTGACAACTTTAGTTGACCAACAGTGAAAACAGTGACCAATGAGCAGGCCAAACAATAAAGAGAAAACGGTATCAGTTCGCCTCCACTGGCTCCCATGTGGTGTAGCAGATCGAGATGTATCACGGGCCTTCCTCAATTATGGGCCAGTTAACAAGATCCTCCATGAGAAGTCCAATGTGTCAGCCTTTCAACATGGCTGCACAAACATTCGGCGGGTTACTCTTCATCTACATGGGGACTCTTTGTGTGGATGACATTCCTGACTTTGTTAATGCCGGAGGTGTTCCAGCAGTTAAAGCTATACAAAACCATGCTCCTAAAGTGTCTTGAGGTGTGGCTGTCATGGTCACTGAAGGGAGGAAGGAAGTTCTGTAATCGTAAAGTGTGTGTTGATTTTCCACAAGCCAGGATGTGTCGGAGTGGGACTTAGCAGTAGCGATAGGCCGGAACATTGCTCTAGCTGTTCAGCCACAGGCAAAACTTGAGGGTACTGAGGTGGTCAGGGCTCTTAACATGGTGGGTGCGACTGAGGTGGCAGAGGTTTCAAAAGTGGCTAATGTAGCGAGGTAATGGAGGTATTGGTTTGGCAAGTGTGGTGGCTAATATGGAGAAAGATGGTGCGGTTCTAGAAGAATGAAGCACTTGTAAAGTGAGATGTCAGTGTGTGAGGAGGTCCAGGGCCTGGAACACTACATCGCCAGTGGCAAAGCTGAAGATGCTGGATGCCAAGGTTGAAAATCATTTTGATATCTTGCAGTATCTGGAAGTGGATGTGTATGTTGGTTCATAGGGTGTTTCTGATTGCGAGTGCCTCTACTGCTAACTCCCTGCAGAACATTGATGGTGGGTGGCGGCAATGTCTGTGGTATCCCAGATGTCGACGAGTCTTCTGGAGAATGTGGCCAGGGCAGTGGTGGACCAAGTTCGTGTGGTGACTCGCTTACTTCCTCTAATGGCCAAGTTCCCAATTATTGTGTTCTTCTGGAATGTGTGTAGTGTTGCAGCGAATTATTGGACATTTTAGTCTTAGTAGATACAAGCTCGCTTAGTCGGTACTGTTTGAAAGGATTTTCTGTTTACTGCTCTGCAGTAGTAATGCAGATCCTGGTCATAAGACCCGTAGGAATTTTGAGGTGGACTAGGTTTCTCTTCAGATCCTGTTAGGGTATGCCTAAAGCATGGAAAAAATCTTGGGTAGACATCTGGCAACCCGGGCCGAAATTTTGTAGGACCTCATTTTGATTTTGCTATAGACGTGCAATGGTCAACAATGCATTTCATTACTTTCTGCTCTTTTGGGTACATCTACAGTAATTATGACACGTTTTTTAGTATTCCTTACAACATTTCCTATGGTTAAGGCCATCTTTACTTATCCTAGACCACTCTACTGTGTGTTTTAAGAGGAAAAAACAACAAAATTCGTAAAGAGCTGATCTCAACATCAAGAGAAACGTTGAATTGTTGGATTCTTTTACACATAAACAGGTTCAGAATTCAGAATGGTGCAGATATCTGGAGTGATTCTTTTATATAAATATTTTAAATAATCTCATAAGAGCAGACAGGGAGGGGAACTGGAACCTCTATATGCAACCAGTGAAAGATATCCTACCAATTTTCCCCATTTTTGGTAGAGTGAACTCCTTGAGATGGAGTGCATTGTTCTTTGAGAAAATGATGAATCTTGAGACTAGTCATCCTCAGGTATATAAAAGGTTCAAAAACGGTCGGTTTGTTATTTGAAGAACAAATGGAAAGTTTAATCTTGTGGGTGTCGGCATGGCTCTCAAACAAACAATAAATCGCTCTCACAAGTCAGCTGGCGGGATCATTGTTTGCAAAACGGAAGGAATATATTGCTGAATGGGAACTTGCTTACCATGAAGTGCTCCTCATACGAAAAACGTTTCAAAGGCTGCTGAACCCAGTTGATTACGAGCTGATAATCCACCATGAGTTAACAGGGGCCTCAAAAATAAAATGGAAGGCCACATCCAACAGATGTTGCAGTCCGTTGAATGCAGAGAAAATCCATACATTGGAGGTTACAGCATTGAATGCCAAGAAAATGGTCTAATTTTTGACGACATCAAAAGAAGTTTCCTTCATGTTTCAAAAGGAAAGGTTTATACCCCGCTCTAAATCTCATAAGAGCGGACAGGGAGGGGAACTGGAACCTCTTGTATCAGCACGTATTCACCAGTGAATGCTCCCAACCTTTCTGAGTATAGCACAACCAGGCAGACAAATAAGCAAACTGCGAAAAATGCCATTAAAGTGCATTTAAACTTTCAGACAAATATTGATATTGCCAAGGAGAAAGGAATGACAACAGCAAAAATTCTTACATACAATGTTTCACATTCATCCATATTAGAATGGTGCTTCTGTCAAACCTATGAAGTCTCAACTCATGTCTGAACTGGAAAAAAAATTAAATACCACAGACAGAAATTTCCAAAAAGAGCATACCCTGAAAACCAGTGTTGTTGTTGATGTCATAAATCAGTTTCGAAAGTTGCCAGTCAAGGGAAACAACACCGTCTGTAAATAATGTCTGCAAATTCAATCGTGTTGACTACGTTTTTGACAGCTGCCTTCAATCTTCAATAAAAAATGTTGAGCGGAGAGACAAAGAAGATCCTCTGTGGAACCAATATCATTGACTTCCATTGCTAGCAATATGAAACTTCCTGTGAAAATGGAAACATTTGGAACGTCAATTTAAAACAAAAGTTTGGTTCAGGATGCCCTGAGCGAGTTTCTGAAGAAGGTATCATCAACTAATCGGTATTGGGAAACTATGCTTGTGACGTTTTGCTTGAAAGTGGACCAACTCCAGCATTAGCAATAAAAGACGGAAGTATTACACAAACCAAAGCTACGCTTCAAGCAACTGTTGAGGAGACTGATGTACATATTATTCGTCATGTTTACCATGCCATTAAACAAGGGTTGCATCTGATTTTCAAACGGCACAGATGTTTTTGTCGTACAAATTCATTTCTACATAGTTCTGAAGGAAAATGGACTCTGTGACCTCTGGATGAGAAAGTCGGCATAAGATATCATACCTATCCATACTCTTTTAAAGAAGATTGTTGCTACCAGACTTCGTTCTTGCTGCACATTTTCTTACAAGATCTCGTACGATAGGCACAAAACTGTCATCACTCAAGGCAGAGCCAGAAAGGTATCTGCACAACTTTGGTCAGTGTCTTCCTCCGAGTACTAAATCATTTCAGCTTGCTGAGGACTGCCTAGTGAAGGCTGTAAAACCAGGTACTGTGTGCAAGACATTTGACGCACTTCAAAAGGAAATGACCACCCAAACCAATCTTCCAAAATTACATAGCCTACCTTGCACAAGCTCTTCGTTATGAGGTTACCAGAAAAGATCATTCCACGTGGTATAGTCGTGCTGTAGCTTTTGACGTGGTCCCACCCAAAGCCATGGCGCCAGAAGGAGAGAGGAACAATTTTGCTAGGTAAATCAAATCAGAAATTCCTAGGTTATTGTACATGCCACAATCGACATGAACACGAGACATCACAGGGGTGGCTGAGGCTGCCAGGGGTGGCTGAGGCCGGATTCGAGCCCGGTACCTCTGGCACATGAGACGGTCATGCTAACCATCAGCCCACCTTGCCCGATGGTATACTCGTGCAGTACAGTACTGATGATGGACGACCATTAGCACTAACAGAGTTTGGATGGACAAACAGTAATCATGTCATCACTCATGGCAGACCCGTGCATTAATTGTGGTAAATAATTCCCTGTAATCTTTCTCACCCACGAGAATTCCTCTTTTAACTTTCACTACTTACGTTCTAGTCCCGACCACTCTTGACTATTTTAATTAGGCTGAAGTGGCCAACAATTGATATTTGATTGTTGTCGTTTAGATATGCGTTTTCCTTACTCGGTGTAACAAGGTCAAGTCTTCGGCCGAAGCTATTAATTTGTCATCTACCCATTGTTTTCTACCGTTCAAGATTGGCGCCTTACCTCTGTTGATCGCACTTCCTTCTGTGTTTCTTTGCTGTAAACTGAAAGCCGAGTTACACCTGTTTGTACCGCCTGATAATTGTACTCCTGTCACTAATCTCTTTACCACGGTATTTCTTTTTCGTATCCCTACTTTTTTTTCCTCTTCGTTTCTGATTACTCAAGAATGACTAATGTTGTGAGAGCTTTTAGCCATGCTTCTGCAAATGGCCGCCACTGAGGCCGAAATTAAGACTTGTAAACCGTGCGAATTCCAGCTTTCATTACCAGGACAGTAGCTTTCCTTTTACAAGTCATGTTTGTTTGCCTCTCTGCTGATCTAGTTCTCCAACCTGCTAGAACCCGAAATGCCATGTCATAGTTATGGATTCCCTTCGTAGAAAGTCTTAACCCCGTTGCTAGTTTGAAGATGTCCGTATCCCTTCAAACCGAGTATTGGAGCCACGTTGGTGCAAGAGGTAGTGACGCAACCAAACCTGGAATAAATAGTTAATGGCCCCACATATGCTTTCCAGTTACCGCTTCTTGCAACTTGAATTTTGGAACTTAAGACGACTTTGATCCACCGAGTGGACCTCATCACTAGCACATTTTCAGCCTGCTTTGTAGGACTATGGTCCTTGGGCATTTTAGCCCTATGCTCGTCTAGGACCTTACCACTCTCTGACCCCACTAAAAGGAAAATCGTAGCCAGCAACGCAGTTTGTGTGCACCATCCCAACATTAATGAGCTGCCTGATGATGTGCTTCTTACCTGTGCTTGCAGGAGCTGTATACAAAACGTGTTGTGTCGTGCACGCTCTTTTGCAAATGCAGAGAACATGTATAAAATAGAGATTATGAAATTTTTAACTTTGTGATTTCTCTTAACTGTTTCTCTTTAATGTTCATACTTCAATACACCTTTTCCATTATTTTATGAACTTTTTATGTTTTTTTTTCGTTTAAAACATACAATTAATGGTGCAGGAAGAGTAAAATAGTCTTACACCATAGGAAACGGTATGAAAAATCCAAAACAACGTGCCAGAATTCATATAGGCATTTTTACAAGTGCAGAATACGAAGAAATTCATTATTAGCCACTGAGCATATATGCCAATAACTTAAAGGCGGCCTATAAAATTTCTGCCCGGGTTGCCAGATGTCTACCCAAGATTTTTCCCATGCTTCAGGCATGGCCTAACAGGATCTGAAGAGAAACCTAGTCCACCTCAAACTTCCTACGGGTCTTATGGCCAGGGACTGGACTATAGGTGGGGCAGGTGTTTCAGTGGCAGTATTTCATGGGGTCCCTCTCTGGCATTTGCCCTTACTGCTCTGACACTTTTTGTGCGATCAGGCAGGAGGACGACTGAGAGCACTATGCACTTTGTTTTGGTGCTTTGTTCAGTCTCATATTGACTGTAGTGTGTAATTTTTGTGTGTGGCCTTGAGCCAGATTGGGGAATTCAAATTGAGATCAACGTTTGTCTGAGGGTGGTTAAAGTGTATCTGCAGTCAGTTTCGATAGCAGCCCTCCACATCAAAGCTGGGCTGATTCCATTGCTACACCATGCAAGGTGTTAACTACTTAAATTGATCTTGTGGGCGTAATATGTTGGACTACGAGCTTTCAAAACCCAGGGCCCTTCAGCAGCTGGGCTTTGATGGCCTTGGGATTCTGTGCATGGCACACCACGGGAGAGCTACAAAGTTGTCATCGTATGGCCATCTACGGGCCCATTGGTGTGGGTATTGGATCTCGTGGATGAGGTAACAAGGAATCGGAAGCAGAGGATCAGGACCTAAAATTGTTTGTGATGCCTCCTTTGTATGAGAGTCCTGGACTGGTGGCATGGAAGTGTGGATTAAGAGTCTGAAGCATTAGTACTTAGAAGTTACTTGGGCATGTGTCCAGTTCATTTGTGCCAGAACTCGTGACAATTTCCGTGGCACTAGATTTGCGGCTGGAGCTTAACGTTTATTCCTTTAACATTGTGATGGACTCACTGGCCAGTGTTCGCTATTTAGCTACTTAGTTTAGGGTATTGTTTCCCAGTGTGTGAGCAAGGGGAATTGGTATGAAGCTTTTCAAGGCTTCACAGATGGGCATGGTAATGTCCATCTGCTGGGAACCTGGACACTATGACATCCCGGAAAATGAGGAGGCTGACAGCTTGGCTAAGTCAACAGCACGAGGCGCAATGGAGGTGCACTTTCCTGTGAGTGCGAGGGATCTGCGCCCGTTGAATGGGGCATTATTATTTCGTTGGTAAGAAGAAAGAGTGGCTGGCGGAGGATCGGGGTAGCGACTTTTTCACAATACACCCGTGAGCTTGATGTGCCTGATCGTAGTAGTGCTGTTTCATTGTCCAGCTGGGTATGTCATGCTCCAGTGCTGTGAGTATCGGATTAGGGTGGTTGCATCAGTGTGTGCATGTGGGGCAAACTTAATCACTTCCCCTCACTTAGCTTTTGCAGGTCTGATATGTCATTACGAAAAGAGGTTTCCGTACAGACTAAGATTTCCAGTCACAGTATCATGTGAACCTGTTATCGCAGCACCTGTGCTGTTTCGACAGTTTCCACACGTTTTTTACCTTGTTGTGATGGTAACAAAAAAGGACTTGTTGAAGTTAACACTTCACGCTTAACCTTTTTATTTTGAACTAGCACTACAGCCTGACTGATTTTGGCATTTACCAAAAATGTCATTTCAAGCTGTGCAGTGGAGCTCACGAATTTATAATATAGTCACTTATATCAGAAAAGCATGCTTTAAATGGTGATAACATTCAGAAATTTTTTACACAAATTAGTACTGGCACAGTAAGCAGCGAAACAATGTTGAAAAACTTACAAAAATGCAAAAGTTCAACATTGTTGGCCGCCATTTTGTATTCAGCTAAGCAAGGCACCTATACAACTTCCAAAAACACCATTTCACACATCTTAGACTAGTCAGTGCTACCATCTAACAACTGGTATGTGTACTTAAAACGTTACCTAACAACGCTGCGTGAAGAGCGATGGACGTACTGGTACGTTCACTTTAGCATGCGCCCACAAACATACAGGACGTACTGGTACGTCCATAGGCAGCTGTGCAAAAGTTCAAAGGACGTACTAGTAGGCCCTACGTCCATAGGCATTAAAAGTGTTAATGTATGCACGCTACTTGATGAATCCTAGACCGTTAATTTGATACATTTTGATTTTGATTTCTTGAAAAATGTCAAAAAATTAAAAGCACCAGTCGATATCCAGTAGATACTTAAAAGCAAAAACACATAAACTAATAGATAAACTGAAAAGCGATGTTTCGGCTGGTCGCACCACTACATCCGTTTTCAAGCCGTTTCATCCCATGGCAAAATCGCAGAAAATGTGGGCTTTAAAGTGGCACTATCACCGATTGAAATGCGAACGAAAATACCGTGGCGCCATCTAGCGACATTGATATTAACCTTTATAGCTTGCTCGTAGGTGCACGAGGATGAACCAAATTTTGACTCGATAATTAAGGATGTCGTGGCTTGTTTCGTTAAAAGAAATGCCGTTATGCATTCCTTCGCTTGGTGCAAGCAAACGCTAGATGGTACTACATAGCGCTAGATGTTGTCAGAATTCGTCTGCTTTCAATCGGTGATAGTGACACTTTAATTATTTTTGCCAATGATTTCAGATTTTCCTCTGGATAAAATGGCTTCGCATTGTTTTTATTGTTTGTTCCCCTTTTGTTTTTACTTCGACTTCGTGCACTGACGTGGTACGTCAAAACGTAGAGTTTCAGTGTATTTATTATTTTTAGCATTTTTGCTATAAGCGTCCACTAGCTTTACTTAAATAAGGAATTGTTTTCTTAACCCTTTATTGCCCTTGCCAAGCTGGAGGCATTTTTCTTTTTTTCGTTAGGCCGGTCAAGGGTTTCCAATTGGCATTCGCTTGGTGATGTTGACCGTTGGCATGTGATTGCTTGCCTCGCTCGGGGTCTTCGGGGACCCTTCACAAAGCTCGCATTGCCCGTTGGGACTTAGATTGTTTTCCATTCAGCAGTCCTCCAATATATGTTAGATACGGGGCAGGAATGGGTTAAGCCATAAAAAAGGTGCGTAAAACGTTTTCAGTTGTTATATTTTGGAATGTTTCTTACTTTTAATGACAAGTAACTATTTCTGAAATCTTAACAGTATCAGTGGCGTTACTGACAAAATTGACGACTTACGACTTGTACTTTTACAACTAAAAGATTTTTTTAAAAAGCTCCCCAAAAAATCCTAAATAGCAATAGAACAAATGAAAACGTTCACAATATAATATTTTTTATGGTTCTCCCTACCCTGCCACGCAGCCCAGGGTCCAAGTCTCAGCGAGCAAAGCGAGCTTTGTGAAGGGTTCCTTGGGGACCCCGACCAATCATGATTGTCCCAGTGGGAGGAAGGAAACCGGAGTACCCGGAGGAAGCCTTCGTGCAACAAGTGGGAAACAACTGCAGAAAAACCTGTACATATACACTTCCTATCACTTTAAAATACAATTCTCTCGCTATCCTGCGTGAGAAGTAGTAACAGGTGCCTAGTAATTAGGATGTAGTTAAGAAAATAATAACTCATTTACACTGAGTAGTGTTTGTTGTTAAAGGTCTAATATAATTAAGGTTTTACGTTATTGGTGTTTTATTAAATTATGTTTTATTTTGAAAACCGTCACCAACCTAGCGAAAACAAACTATGCATCCACCTTGGCAGTAAAGAATTAAGAATACAAAAAATCGTTAGGTTCCCTGTTTCTGCTTCCTTTTTTGGCTTATCAAGAGTTGAATATGGGATGAATTTACATTTGGACTATTTTTTATCCCTAAACCCTACGGAAAGTGGTGCATTGGTGCTCTACGGTGGTGACACATGTATTTTGGCTTATAACTTTCGAAATCAGGTCTTTGACATTTGAGTTGAACGTCGTACACAATGTTTTGATACTTGCAAGCGTAATATGGATTCGCTCTAGCGTTAGTTTTTGACGAGGGTCCGGCCCTAGCTCCAGAAGAGAAGGCAATTTTGCTAGGTGCAATGCCTAGGTTCTTTTACATGCCACATACATGTAATATAGTAGGTGTCGGCCAGTTAGCTATACATCTTTTTTAAGGCCCAAGGGGCAGATATTTAGTGGAAGGAACCACCATCGTATCAGTTTGTTTGTTTTTTGCCGCAGGAGGGAGGAAACCGGAGTACCCGGAGGAAGCCTTCGTGCAACAAGCGGGAAACAACTGCACAAAAACCCGTACATACACATTTCCCATCACTTAAAAATACAATTTCAATTGGAAATGTTAAACGAAAACGTGCACTTTTCAAGTGAAAAAGTTTAAAAAATAATATTAATAATAAATTAATAAATAAACGGGAACAAGCTGTAAATTTATTAATACCAACTTATGAACCGAAGGAATTAAATATGTAGTTTGATTTTTAAAAAATTCTAAAAGTAATTGCACGTCAGCATATAGACCGGAAACCATAGACAAAATTAAGTCTTTTTTTTTTTTATTGGATAAAATCAATATCGCTTTAAAAAAATAGCATTTTGAGCAATACTGGTTTTATTTTAACCACTTCGTCATACGCCCCCTGATTGGTCCGACCTTGGCTACGACTGGGAGAGCAGGTACACCCCTGCACCACCAGTCGGCCGGCCCTGATTCCAAAGACCTAGCCAAAATTCCCACCAGATTCCACAGATCGAGCTGGCATCTAGGCAAACGGGCATTTTC
>JAHWFP010060108.1:0-23636 GCA_023313725.1 Lithobius niger | reverse complement strand
ATTTTAGTAGCGATAATTAGACTATTGCCCCAGAATTATTCGTCAGCACCTGTTTAACTAATGTCACGTCCTTTCGTCATATATACCATTCCATTATTCATTTGCAGGGATTAGTCAGATATCTATTTGTACGCCGCAAGACATCTTTAAAAGATCCAATACCTGAGGCCAGATGTTCTTCACCTTTATCATCGGTTCACTACTCACCAATATGACGCTACCATCGACGATGTCACAATCACTACTCCCGGTTATGTCCCTATAAGCTGGTGCAATGGCTAGATATAACATCATAGATAGCAGCAGTATGACAACGCAGGAAAACAAAGTATGATCCCAGTAACGATGTTTTAATGTTTCACGTATTGGATCTTAACATGGATCGACTGCCTACAACAAGATAGCAGAATAATCGCCGCTAATGAATAACGGGATTTAATACATGAAGAAAGGGCATGACTTTAGTTAAACAGGGGCTAAGCGATAAATTTAGAGCAATGCTGTAATAATTGTTACCGAGATGCTGACTTACTCAGGCAGGGATCATAAAAGGAATAAAAGCAACAACGATACTGCTACATGTTGGGGCTGAACAATAGTTTCTATGGTGATACTTACGACAGCATTATTGTATATTGGAATGCACATTTTTGTTGATTGAGGTAGGAATTGATGAATTGTGATATCGAGATACTAGGAAACAGGCTTTGGGCCTATTGTAGGCGGAGCGAACAAACCTTTATTTCAAATTTATATTTAGTGTTTATTTTAATGACTGTACCATACGTGTTAATGCTCCTGAAAACTCTAGGAGAAATGCTCATTCGGCTAAGTTTGGGCTATTTGCCTTTTGGTGTGACGCACTGTTGTTATTTGCAGGCCATTGTCTTATTTTAGCTTTATTTTCAAATCGGCCAAAGCTATCTTATTTATAATTTATTAATATTATATTAATAGGCTTTCGTTTGCTCCATCATTTAGTGTCTGTTTAGCTTCTTTCCACATCTGACACTAAATTAATACAGAAGTAAACCTATTTACGTTTTCTTTTGGATTTATATGTCTGTCTGGCTGAGCACGGAATCGAACCCACGACCTTTGGAACCAGCGACCGAGGTCTCTACCAAAGGTCGTGGGTTCGATTCCCCACTCAGGCAGTCTGTCATATAAGTCCAAAAGGCAACGTAAATAGGTTTGCTTCTGTATTAATTTGACTCGAGCCTTCGGCTTTCAGTTCTGTGTTCCGACACTAAAGATGTGAGCCATCGCCGCTACCATCGCCGCCGATAAAAATTAAACGGCACGTTTGTTATGGCTGGTTGGGCTGCCGCCGCTAATAATTCTGACATTGTTTACAACAATAATTACTGCCGCGCAAAGTGCTTTCACTAGATTACAAAATGTTAATAATAAAGCATTTTTTTATTTTTATTTTTTATTCTTTATTTGAGCCTATTGGTCTCGCACCATGCGCTCACGATAAACATAGCTAAACACTACGACAAACTACACTACTACACACATATGCCATAACTCAACTCAACTCCACCCACTAGCAAACCCCAGAGACCAGCCTCCGGGCTGGTAAGAAAACTGTCAACACTCAAAACGACCCGTCGCCCTACAAAACCTGATAACAGCACGTAAAGTGCGACGAGTGCTGACATTGTCTGGATGGACCACAAGAGCAGCGCTGTTCCCCCCTAAAAGTGGTGGCCGCCTAAGCCCATCCCATAGAGTACATTCAAACAGATAATGGCTCACTGTCTCCTCCTTCCCACACATACAGAACGGGGTGGTCTTCCAACCGAGCCTGGAAGCACCCAACAACACATGTGGGCACTCAACAACACATGACCATGACAAGCATTTAACTGTAAGCCAAACAATCATCTGAGCGATAGGTTTTAACAATGTATATATATAATACGCTTAGCTTAGGTTGGGCAAGCAAATTCATCATTATGAATTATGCACTACAATGAAAGAGGGCGAGCGACCGACAATGTCAAACAAACGGGTGTGACCTGTAACAATCAGTAACAATCGAAATATTGCTTTAATAATGCTACCTCTTAGAGCAGACTTGAAGAGTTTCAAAGTTGGTTCAGTAACAATCACTGCATGAATGACCGTTGTTGGATTTATTGCGCTTGGTGTCAGAACGGAGAAACGGGCAATTGAGCGTCCTCCATTGAAAAAAGACAAATCAGCAGGGATTAAAATGGAGCGGGAGCAGGATGGGGACGGGAGATGGGGATGGGGAATCTGGGTCGGGGACGGGAGAGGTGGTGCGGGACGAGAAAGGGATTGGGGGCTTAGGGAAAATCAGACCATACAACCGGGTAGGCCGCAGGGGGGTTCGGGGGAGGAAGCAGGGGGCAGCCTTTTCATTCCATACCCACTACAGTATTTCGCTCAGGTATGCGGGAACCGGCTAGACCGGCGTATGTTACGCCGGGGGTACAGCTAGTAATTAAAAAATTCAGCAGGTTGGCAATGCTGCCGCTGGTCTTACAGTAGTCTAGACAACGCCACCAACGAAGATATTGGTGCGCACACCTCTATCACGCACTGCGACAGTGATTTTAAAACCATATTATAATCCGTCAGTAACGATCACAATATTGTAGGTCAAGAAGTGTTAGCTCTTAGACCTACTTTAGCCTTTAAGCCTAATTTGTAGCTTTTAGGCCTAATATTTAGTCGTCATTTTTATTTTGTAAATAGCAGCTGCGTTTGAGATTAAGCCTATTCATTAATGCACTACGGTTCGAGTCAACACGTTGCCGTGGCAACGAGGGATATTTTAAAAACTATTAGATGCAGACATTATTGTAGTTTCGTGTTGTGTTTAAATATGTCGTCCGATGTATAGTTCGTTTTATATTTCGGTTTCATATCGGGAAACCCATCGCTAGTGTAAATACCAGTTTCGTTGCCATGCTGAAGGTAATCCCTCCAAGCATTCGTTTTTTCAAATGATGCTAAGGTGCATCGTACCGGAATCCTTTTGTTTTTTATGTTTGCGTTTCTTCCTGTAGTGGTTGAATGCAAGGGCCAAATGTTATTATTTTATTGAATTACGTCGAAAAGGGTTATTAGCTAGAAAGAAGAAACGAAAATTTAATTTTCCGTTTTTTTTTAAGTTCACTTGACTACCACCAGCAAGTTGTATGCGTCGTCGGAATTCCTTAACTATTCACGATTCCAAATTTACAATGGTGAGTATTAGAAATAAATTAGAAAATTTTTTATTTCTCCCGTAATAATTGTTCGATTTACGTCAAATTTTGGCTCAGCAATACTGTTTGGGGTATCAAGCTTTGTACCAAATTTCATTCCAATCTGATTTTTCGTTTGGGCTCCACCCAGACTAAAAATGTGCAATCAACGGACCAACCAACCAACATTTTGCAATTTGGTGTCCGTTATAGGCTACGCTTCGCTCGCTCTCTCCACCAATTATAAGAAAGACAATATACAGGGTGAGGCAAAAGTTAGGTCACACGCAAATAACTGCCATTATAATGGTCCTATGTTAATTCTGAAGACGTATTTGTAATGAACGTCAGACATGACGAAACCAATGAATACATTTTCAATGACCTTGAAAACAGCATTCAAGGTCATCCATATTCTATCTTCCAAACAGCATAAGATACAGCACAAAAGTGGATTACAAAGTTGGGCGCTGACATTAAACATGACAAACTATATAAACAGATTGAAAATCGGAGCATAATTACAATAGTTACAAGGAAAACAAAACCTTAACAATGTCTTCCCTGAACGTTTTAAATGTCATACCGTGAAGCTTACGGGCTGCCTCTAGCGAGCGCGATCCGAATCTTTCCTACGTCAATCAATGCAAGTAAATGAGTGTCGTTGAGGATGCAATAAAAAAAAAATCGTATGATACGGTTTAGGCCTAAATTATTGAGCCATCATTCACAACACAGAGTGTAAGGTTCGGTATGTAATTATTTTCTGATTTTACATTTATTTTTTTCTGGCACCAAACCCACTTTCAGTGACATCCAGCCTAGACGCAACAATTGACCACTGGAAAACTCATTGTTGTTACGAATCTCCACACTTTTTAATAGGTTCATAAATCATTATGGTATTACAGATTACCTCTATTAAAGAGAAAATTACTGTTTTATACTGAACAGGGAGCAACTGACAAGAATAATTTGCGTCACTGGCTCATTGGAAGAGGCGGATTTATATTTCTACCGTCTGAGACAACGAAGCTTCTCCCCCCCCCCCCTCCCACCCATTGAAAAAGGTTTTTTCATCGGCTTTTTAATCTGGAAAAACGCTCCAGGAAAATTGCAGGATAGACCTACCCTTAGTATACTCTGAAAATAAGGTGGGCGGGTCGCATAATAAGAGGGCACTGCATAGTTCATAAGTGCCGTAATCTGTATGCCAAAAATAAACATTTTTTTCTGGGGAGGGATTTTTCTGCTAATTCATTAGAGGAACTTGCATTCCTCTGTCCCTTGCAGTGCCCCACCTATACCCGCCTTTTTTCACGTCATGTCTTCCTGTCGGTAACATGTACTTTCGAATAATACTACAACCAGCACACTACTGCAAGGTAAAATGCCTAAATAAAAAGTTTATTTAGGCATACGTATGCGCAAACCTTTAAACCATACACCCTCCCTATTTTCCCACCCGCCCACTTTATTTTCGGCGTCTTCTGATCGTAGGCCTATCCTGCATTTTTACTGAAACGTTTTTCCTGAAAAAATTCTAATGAAGCATTTTTTGGGGGGGGGGGGGTGGGGGTGGGGGTTATCAGCATAGTCCTACGTAGCAGAATCCATCTGGGCCAGTGAGCAAGTGACGCTAATTCATCTTGTCAGTCGCTTCCTGTTCACCATGAACTTGTAATTTACTCTTTAATCTGTATAAAAAGTAATCTGCAATGCCGTAATGATATTATGAAGCTGTTAAAAAGTGCGGGTATTCAAATATCCAGGGTTTTCTCGCCTATTGGATGAAAGTTAGTGCATTCGTAACGACAATGCGTTTTTTCATTGCTGGCCGATTGTTGCTACCGGGCTGGAAATCACTCAAAAGGGCATTAGGCTTCGGTCAAAAAAATGATAAATGTAAAATCAGAAAGTAATTACATACCAAGCGTGACTTTCCGTGTAGTGAATGATGGTTCATTACATTAGGCCTAATCCGTATCAGTTTTCGTTTACTGGAATCTGAAATTTAACTGCACTCATTGATGCAGTAAAAGTTCGGAGCTCACGCACTTTTTTCACTAAGTTTCACTGCATGGCAGGTAAAACATTCAGGGACTAGACTTTGTTGCTGTTTTGTTTTCCTCGTAACTATTGTAATTATGCGCCGATTTTCAATCTGTTTTCGTAGTTTATCTTGTTTAATGCTCAAGCACAACTTTGTAATTCACTTTTGTGCTGTATCTTGTGCCGTTTGGCAGATAGAATTCAGATGACCTTGATTGCTGTTTTCAAGGTCATGTCTTCGTTGGCTTCGCCATATCTGACTTACATTTCAGATATGTCTTCAGAATTACCGTAGGACCACTATAAGGCAGTTATTTGCGTGTGACCAGACGTATGCCTCACCCTGTATGTAGTCCCTGGCGACGCAAACTGAATGGAAGCATATGGCATCCAAGGAGTACGCAGGTATGCCAGAAGATCACATCAGTGGTATTGCATCGGGTATACAAGTACAGCAGTAGTATGTGGCATGTTACAGGTACGAGATGCAATTAGGCCTATTTTTAGGCCTATATTTGAGTGCGTAGGCCTATATTTAGCATTAGTGAATATTTAGCATTAGTATAGGTGTCGTGGTAGGCCGAACAGTGTGAAGTAATTTTTCCCATTTCTCCTAAGGGAAGGGGGAGGGGAGTTTGGTGCTAAAATTGCGCCTTGGTGTGAGAGGAATACGAAATTGGGAATTCTACCATGCCGGCAGGTTCATTTACAAAAATTCGATAATTGTAGGGTCTCTGTAACTCGTATCTAAATACAAAATGATTCAAATCTAATTAGCTAATGCTTCAGTATTCTTCCCCATATGGTCCGTTAGGTCTAATTGTTGACAGCTGTTTCTTAATCCATCTGGATATCGCAATAAATAAACAGTTGTGGACTTCGTTCACGATAGCTGTGCAGTTAGACTGCCCTAGTTTAGCGCTGAAAATAGAGCAGCAAAGAGTTAACTTGCCACAAATAGCTGTACTACGCAAAAAGAAAAGAAACTTGCTACAGTACGTTAACTCATGTTAATCTATTGTTATAAACGCCCAGTGCCGTGGTTGTAGCTTTCATTTTGTGTCCGTCTTTTCAGGTTTGAAGAAATAGTCCATAAAACCATTGCACCGACAATACACGATCAACAATGCACCCATGGTGAATCAGGGTGAAGGGAGGTGAAGTTAATTTACCGAGGATCTAATAAACATGGGAATAACAACACGACCACATGGAACACGAAGACAAGCCATCAACCATCCACACGTAAGAAAAAAAATCTCCGTCATCAGAGAGAAGTGAACCGAGAGTGAAGCGAGAATAACAGCTGTTATGGCAACACAAGACAAAGCGCACGCAAATGACGATTGGCAAGGCAAGCAAGTAAAAAAGGCAACTGGCCACGCACGTAGCCCTTGGTAAGGGCAGGCACAAAATGTCAATTTGCGTGGCAAATCCTTCAATTGGCCGTACTAATTACAGTTGTTAAAGCAGATACACAAAGCAGCGGGTCCCACAAATACCCATTGTTAAGAGCAAGGACAACGACAATAGGGCCCCATAAATAACCATTGTAAAGGGCAAGTAAGTATACATGGCAATGGGTCACGCACAATTAACAATTGTTAAAGCAAGTGCACAAGGTAATGGGTTCCATAATAATAACAGTACTTAATACACGTACATACACAAGGCAGTAGTTTATTATTTTTGTTTAATTTATTAATTATTAATACATATTTAATACAGAAATGACTCGAAGTTTCCAAGAAAACTTGTATGAGTGCACACATTACAACATTTAAATAATTTTAGAAGTATTACATGTCGACGACCAGTGACATATGTAAATACTTATATCATAACAAATATACACAATTAAAAATTAATAAAATACATTTACACAATGGCTTTTAATATATATAATATATATATAATAGCTTTTAAAATGTCATAAATAGAAAAGAACAAACTAAAGCACATACATCATTAGCATACAAATAGTTATTTGTTATAATTATTTACTAAAACATCGTTTAAAATTTTATGCAACATTTCAATATTTGGATATTTCGGCATTTCATGAGGCAATTTGTTAAAGATCGTTGATATGTACCTTTTTTTATTTCTTTTCCCGTACGTGTTTATCTATAATGGTATCTCAAATCTTTGTATCTTAGTTCTGAGTTTTGCTGTTTTTTCAATACTATAACTTTTATGAGTATTTATACGTAGTAATTTTTTTAATCACTACATAGTCACGTATATTTAGCTGGTATGTTTATTATTGCTTTTAAATAGAACTTTAACAATTTTATTTTGTATCTTTCGCAATCTCTCTATCGTGAAGTCTGCTGCAAATCCATAAATCTTAACTGGCCTTCAATCCACGATGCGTATATTTTATTTTTTTTATTTTTTGGAATGAGAATATCTTTGATTAGGTATAGTTTTGGTAATATTTGCCTTAGTTTTCTTATAGTATCGGTTATATGAATTTTAAAACTCCAGTTTTCGTCAATAAAGATTCTCCGGTATTTTGCAGATTGCTTATTTCTAATTTTTTGTAATTATTGTGCGAAACTCCGTTTTCAAAATTATCTTTTAAAATTTCACAATTTTCGTGATGTTTAACAATGCGTTTTAGTTTTATCTTCATTTTTGGTACTGTTATATATAATTACAGTTTTTTTTTGCTTATAAATAATTCATTTTCTATAAACCAACAATTTAATAGATTAAAATCATATTGCAGGTTTTTTATTAATCCTCATAATAACGATTTATTGAAATTAGAATTGTATCATCAGCAAATAGATAAATGTTTGTTCTCTGTATGCCATTTTCTATATCATTTGTCTAAATAAGGAAAAGTAAAGGTCCTGACAGTGATCCGTGTGGGATTCCATATTTAACTCGATTCATGTTACTATATTCGTCATCTAGACACACGCTAGTGTGTCGCCGCCAAGTAACAGTAGATCGTCCGATTGTAGACATCCGATTGTTAAAAAATGATTGTTGATGAAAAAAAAAAGGCGGCCGCACTAGCAGACTGTGTCTTTCAACTGAAACCAACTTGTAGCTGATTTCAGCATACTGGTGTAAATTCCCCATGCAGTAGAAATCTTTACAAATCGTTTGAGTCAGGTGTCTTGGGTCCAGTAACGAAAAAAACGTCAACGCGAAAATGTGGGAACGTGTCCTTCATGGAGAAAAATTGTCCTCAGTAACGTTGTATTTGTATTACTGGTGACTAGCAACTGTAACTAGCAGGGCCGACGGAAGCGATACGGCTGGTACGGCCTACCAGTTTTAGGCTCATAATTAAAAATAAAACACCTGCATAAACGCATGCTGATCATTTATAATCATTCGTTCCGTTTCGACCCTTGTCATCCCACTGTGCAAAGCAGGGCCGACGGAAGCGGTACGGCTGGTACGGCCACAGCCGTACCAGTTTTAGGCACATAATTAAAAAAAAAAAAACACAAAAAAACACATCCTAAAACGCATGCTGATCATTCATTATCATTCGTTCCGTTCCGACCCTTGTCATCCCTGTGCAAAATGATTAGCAAGTTGCTCACGCAGTATCTAGGTTTTTATGCTGCCCTGCCTGACAGATCAGCCTTTTCCCCCTAAGCAGTGACTGGACGGTGCCCATTCCGGGCAGTGCTGGCCGATATTTGTGTGTTTCTGAAACTAGAGTTGTGCGCTAGTAAAACATTCTTCGGCGGCGGCACTGGCAAAGATCGGCGCGTCCGTATTCAAGGGACGTGGCGACTTTCACAAATTTTAGGCAGTGGCGGCAGCTTTTTTATTCTTACTTGTTGAAACATGTTTACTACTAGCAAGGGTAATATGGGATCACAATGGTTAAAAATGTTGATTGTTGAAAACAAAGGCAGCCTATAGTTGCGTTCGATTGTGGGGGAAGACAGACCAAGCAAAGCCATCAGATGGTCGTCTACTACACATGCACAAGGAAACAACAGATACGGTGGCAGAATATATTTGTCCAGCATGCTGAACATAGGTCAGCAATTTTTGGGAAACTTTTATATGGAGACAGAAAATGATGAAATAGCAAGCTGTAAGGTGAAACATGTTTGATTAAAGTAAATAATAATAAAAATTTAGTTTAGGTATTGCTTTGGAATGCCCTTCCCCCTCCGTATTAAAGCGTCACAACAGCCGTACCACTAATTATTTGCTTCCGTCGGGCCTGCTGCAAAGTGAATAGCAAGTTGCTCACGCACTATCTGGGTTGTTAAGCTGCCCAGCCTGACAAATCAACCTTTCTCCCTAAGCAGTGAGTGGACCGTGCCCACTTCGGGGAGTGCTGGCCGATATTTATATGTTGCTGAAACTAGAGTTGAGCGCTGGTAAAACAGTCTTCGGCGGCAGCGCTGGCAAAGATCGGCGCGTCCACATTCAAAGGGCAGTGGCGACTTTCACAAATTTTAGGCAGTGACGGCAGCTTTTTTATACTTACTTGTTGTAAGCCATCAGATGGTACTTACTACACGTGCACAAGGAAACAAGAGATAATGGGTGGCAGAAAATAATTGCCCAGCATGCTGAACATAGAGCAGCAAGTTTGGGAAGCTTTTATCTGGAGGCAGAATGATGGGATAGCAAGCTGTAAGGTGCAACATGTTTAAGTAAATAATAATAAAATGTAAACAAATACTGTTTAGTTTAGGTATTGCTTTGGAGTCGGTCGGCCCCCCCCCCCCCCCCCCCCGGTATTAAAGCCTCACAACAGCCGTACCACTAATTATTTGCTTCCATCGGGCTTTGTAACTATGTAACTAGTAACTAGTGAATAGTGACTAGTAACTAGTCCGCAGGCTCCCATGTTAATTCTCAAAAGGTATAACGACACGTCTACAGCTGAGTAGGGAAAGTTGCCAGATATAAATTTCGGCAGACACGTATAGCGTCGTATTAGGGAGTGCTTTTTTCTAAAATGGGGGTTGCAGCTAGAAGCACGTGGCCCTGAAGTGCAAAATTATTGTTGTAACCATCGTTTGTATTGTCATCCAACAGTAGATTATAACATGCTTAAGTGTTACACGCTTATCGTTTCAGTACCTAATTGTCAGAATTCATTGTTGTTGCAAATAGGTGGTTCACTATTATTGTAGTTTTGGGGTGCATGGCATTAGGCTAAGGCCTCAATAAAACAGAATGGAATGGTTCACTAAGAAACGGAGTATCTTTTAATGCAAAGGTTTGGTCAGTTTTTTGTTACGGCACGCAAATCCAAACTAAATTATCTGCCCCACGACAATAAAAGGGACAGTTATGTGTTCGTGAACACCATGGTAACTAAGTGATCGAATGATTAAAGTTAACCGAGGTAGGGCCAAGTGAGGAGGGATGCACTGATTGAGTGAACGAAGCGAACGAAAATCAGTGTCAAACCGTGTTAATTTCGCTGACGTAACGGCTAATTGGGCAATAGCAAAGTTGAAAATTATGAATGAGATAATTTATAGACATAACATTTCTCCAGACAGAAAAGGTACAGATCTTCATTCACAGTCCTCTAAAAGTTGTGATATCCACTCAAAACCCAAACTGGTATAAGAGAAGCCGTAAAGTTTCAAAATACGGGGGGGATTGAGGCTTAATGGCGCGTCGACAGCTTGGTCATTAGCGCCAACCTCAGTCACAGTGCAGTGGTCCGGGTTGCCACTACACCACACATTACAGAGATGTTATTCAAACCCCTAATCTATATCTGTCATGCATCTGTACCTCCTGCAAAAATTGAAAAACACCGGACAGGAGGACAGACTTATCGCCCAATTGACGCGCAATGTCATGTGGAAGATGGAAACGACAACGAACACCATCAACATGGCGACAATCAACAAGGAAGTGCCGGACCGTAAGTGGCCGTCGACACCAACAACATTCAAGAGGGTCAACCCCCCGCAAAAGGAAACAGTGAGTAAGTCGGGTGTGACCAATCCGCAAACGGGTCAACACTACCTCCACACGGCGACTGCGGCGACACGCCGAGTGCCACTCCTCGACAGTGCCTTTAATAACTCGCAATTTATTACAGTCCTGTCTGTCCCACAAGGCCTGCCAAAAAGCGTGTAACCTCAGACGCAGAGTTGGAAAGGCGTCTGAGGGAACAAGGCTGAGATCCCTTCCGAGAGGGCCAGAAAGGGCCCCTTTCGCTGCAGAATCAGCTTCCTCATTGCCACTTATCCCAACATCGCCCGGAATCCAGCAGAACAGCACGGCTTCAAAATACGGTCGGCCTTCCAAAGTAGTGATGTCATTCAACCAGGGAAAGGCCGCCAAGGTTAATCCTATTAGCCAAGTTAATCCCATCGAATAATAATACTTTGGACGTTAAATGAAAACTTGAAGAGGACGATACACGAACTCCTACTGAATTATCTGGCCCACGACAGATGCTTGTTACTAATTTATTTGGAAGCATTAGTGAAACGGACATTTGATTTATGTAGAATTACTGTTCTCATGTTAATTCTCATAGGGTAGAAAGACACACGGTCTACAGATCATTAGGGAAAGTTGCCTGATCTAAATTTCGATAGACAGGCAAAACGTCATTTGTAGAATTCCCTTTTTCTAAAATGGAGGTTGCAGCTAGCAGCACGTGGCCGTCAAGTAGCTCGTACGTGCCAAATTATTGTTGTAATTATTGTCGAAACAGTTGGCTGAAACATTTAAAATTGGCACTGCTACATTTCTAAGCCAAACGAATATACTTACAATTATTTGATAGATTTTTAAAAACCAGCAGACGATGGTGGCCGACAAAGACGAAACTGTTTCTTCTTCCAAAAGCGGTATGATGACGTCAGCTTGTTCCAGTTGGCAACAATCAACATTATGACTAGCGCCGATTGTTATTCGTGTACCACATTATTTATGCGCTATGCCATTGATAAACATCAGTCGTCACCAATCTGGATACGGTAACCTGATTTATTTGAGTGAACAATTCCAGCTTCATGCCGTGATCTAGACACACGCTAATGTGTCGCCGCCAAGTAATAGTAGATTGTCCGATTATAGACATTCCATCGTTAAAAAATTATTGTTGATGAAAAAAAGGCGGCCGCACTAGCAGACTGTGTCTTTTAACTGAAATCAACTTATATGTGATTTCAGCATACTGATGTAAATTCCCCATGCGGTAGAAATCTTTGCAAATCGTTTGAATCAGGTGTCTTGGGTCCAGTAACGAAGAAAAGGTTCACACGAAAATGTGGGAACGTGTCCTTCATGGAGAGAAAGTGTCCTCAATAACGTTGATTTGTGTTACTGGTAACTAGTAACTAGTGACTAGTAAGTAGTAACTAGTCCGCAGGCTCCCATGTTAATTCTCATAGGATATAACGACACGACTACAGCTGATTAGGGAAAGTTGCCTGATCTAAATTTCGGCAGACAGGTAAAGAGTCATACGGGGAAGTACGTTTTTCTAAATGAGGGTTGCACTAGAAGCATGTGGCCCTTAAATGGCTCGTAAGTTCAAAAGTATTGTTGTAACCATTGTTTGTTTTTTCATTCAACAGTAGATTATAACATTCTTAAGTGTTCGCTTATCGTTTCAATACCTAATTGTCAGAAGTCATTGTTGTTGCAAATCAGTTGTTGCACTAACACATAGTAACACACACACACACACACACACACACTAGCCACACACACATAGTATTAGGGTAGTTTTGGGGCGCATGGCATTTGGCCGCAGCCACAAATAAAATTCTAAACGGAAATGGTTGCAATTGGTGGGCGGGTCTGCAGCAAGGTGGTGTGCTACGTAGTGCTAGGTACTGAGGTGGTTTCGTTTTGCCAGTCCAGAGCGTAGTCGTAAGTGTCACGGTATATTGATGATGTGGTGTATTGCTCTGTAGCGTAAGGTAGTATATTATCGTTGTATTGGGGCGCATGGCATTAGGCTAGGGCCTCAATAAAATATAGAATGGAGACGGAGTATCTTTTATTGCAAAGGTCTGGTCGGTTTTTTGTTACGTTACACGAATCCAACCTAAATTATCTGCCCCACGACGATAAAAAGGACAATTATGTGTTCGTGAACACCATGGTAACTAAGTGATTGAATAGATTCAACCAGGGAAAGGCCGCCAAGGTTAATCCTATTAGCCAAGTTAATCGCACCGAATAAGATTTTGGACGTTAAATGAAAACTTGAAGAGGACTTGAAGAAAATTTGCTACCGAGGTAGAACCAAGTGAGGAGGGATGCGCTGTTTGTGTGAACGAATCGAACGAAAATCAGCGTCAAACCGTGTAAATTTTGCTGACGTAACGGCTAATTGGGCAACGGCAAAGGTGAAAATTATGAATGAGAAAATTTATAGACATCAAATTTCTCCAGACAAAAGAAGGTAAAAATGACGATTACACTGTGTGATCTTTTCTTCAGTCACAGTCCTTTAAAAGTTGTGATATCTACCTAAACCCAAAGTGGCATAAGAGAACCAGGGAAAGGCCGCCAAGGTTAATCCTATTAGCCAAGTTAATCACACCGAATAATACTTTGGACATTAAATGAAAACTTGAAGAGGACGGTACACGAACTCCTAATGAAACATTTAAAATTACAATGCTACATTTCTAAGCCAAACGAATATACTTACAATTATTTGATAGAGATTTAAAAACCAACAGACGATAGTGGTCGACATAGAGAACTGTGTGTTCTTCCAAAAGCGGTGTTCTGACGTCAGCTTGTTCCAGTTGACAACAATCAACATTATGACTTGAGCCGATTGTTATTCATGAACCACATTATTTATGCAATACACCATTGATAACATCAGTCATCACCAATGTGGATACCGGATTTATTTGAGTGAATAATTCTAGCTTCATGCCGTGTTTCAAATCAACCTTGTGAGTGAGCGAAACGAACCAACATCAGTGTTTCGTAGCCAGTACGCTCAATATTACGACTGAACAAACTTAAGCCTGTGAAACAAGCACGAACAATAAATCACAACCGTGCCACTTTGACTAAACTAACGGCAAATTGGGCATTGATAAGCCTATGCAAGTTCTGACCGTGTCCATTTCACTGGCGTAACAGCTAATTGGGCCACGGGAAATGTGAAAAATATGAATGAGCAAATTTATAGACATAAAATTCCTCCAGACAGAAAAGGTAGATGGGAAGATTAAACTGTCTGATCCTTCGTTCGTTGACAGTCCTATTAAAGTTGTGATATCCACCCAAAACCAAAACTGGTATAAGAGAAGCCGCCAAGTTTCAAAAAAGGGTCGGCCTTTCAAAGTAGTGATATCATTCACCCAGGAAAAGGCCGCCAAGGTTAGTCTTGTTAGCCAAGTTAATTGCACGTAATAATACATTGGGTGTTAAATGAAAACTTGAAGATTGCTACTGCCAGTAGCAATGTTCTAGTTTTCATTAAACTTTCGAACTATTAGTATAGGTGCGATTAACTTGGCAAACAAGATTAACCTTGTCGGCCTTTCCCTGGTTTTTGGTATCACTACTTTGAAACGCCGACCCTTTTTTGAAACTTGGCTGCTTCTCTTATACCAGTTTGGGTTTTGGGTGGATTTATTTTAACGCAAATAACATTTATTGTTAAGGCAATCAAACAAGGCAACTGACCACGCAAGTATTTGTTAAGGGCAATTACACAATGGCAATAGACGTGGGAAATCCTACAAAATTGCCACGCTAATTACAATTGTTAACGCAGAAACATGAGACTGTGAGCCCCGACAAATACCTTTTCTTAAAAGTAAGTTGAAAGAGAGTGGGTCCGCACAAATAACCATTCTTACAGACACCGGTCGTTTCACCCAGGCTGGGGCCCCGTCCTAATCGCCACTTCTCTACCCAGCTCACCCCCCCCCCTCCCATAGAAGTTGTGCAGTTTGGACCGATTTTCCTGCATTGACACGGACTGTTGGGCCTGATGGGTCGCCTGGTCTTCGTGGTAGCATGTGCGTTAGGGTTTAACATGTAGTGTGACTTTGTGTGCGGTGGCAGGCGGTGTAGCTCTGGAACTCCAGGTGACTTTTTCCGTAGTGAGGCCAGTGAGGTTGCGATAGTGGTGGTATATGCTTAGGTATAGTATATTAAAAGAGTGTACGGCTTTGAGGCCTTTTAGACTCTTATTAAAGAAACAAGAAACGATGCACTGGTCTCCATGCAAGCAAATGATTGTTAAGGGCATACACTCCGCAAGGCAACTGACTACCACACAAAACAATTGTGAAGGACAAGAACACATTATGATAAAAGGGTAATAAAAAAAATGTAGAGTAATAAAAAAATAAAAACTAAGTTGTTTTATGTTTAATGTAAGGCTTAACAGAACCAAGTCACGGAGCAAAGGACCACGATTACGCTTGCCTGTAAGGTTTCAGATACCTGAAGTGTTTAAGTCCACCTGAAACTTTACTGCTGTCCTAAACTATAGCAACAACTCAAAGACAAACACTGCAAATATTAGAAAAGGGGGACCAAGAATCGGGTGTAATATATTACGAACTTGCTGATGACCCCTCTGAGTCATCCAATCTAAAAATGTTTATACCTCGTGCACTGTAAAGGAATGTGTTGGAGCTAAACCATACCACACTACCGAGAGGTCATTTCGGCGCCAGAAAGACCTTGGCACATATTAAAAAACTAATGTACTTTCCCAGGATGCGTAAGATAATCCACAGGTTCGTCAAAACATGTCGTTCGTGCCAAATTCATAAAGGCCACGGCTTACGAACCCTAGGAACTCTTAGGACCATCCCTTTAACATATCCTTTCCACACAATTCATTTAGATTGGAAACAAGGTTTGCCAATGACCAAGAGTCCCAGTAAGAACCGGAATATACTCGTGGTCAGTGATTTGTTTACGGGCTATTTACTTTGCTTCCCCTGTAAGAACTATGACTCATTAATAAACCGGGTGTTATCAATATTCGGAATTCCTCGCCGAGTGGGGGGGGGGGGGCGTCATGTATAAAGAGATCGTTGTGTCGATAGTCGTATCCAAAAGCGTCACTTGAACGGCATTGTTGGCCACACAACAATGTTTAAAACAATAGGACAATAAAACTGATCGATCTTAGCCCCGTGACTCCGCAATGTATTTAGTCAAATAGCACAACCAATCAACGGCATATCGCAGGAAGTGTCTCTATGAATGAGTACCACCTTTCTAGGACAAATAGTTTAGTTCTATAGAGAGTGCTGCATAAATGTGTCCAAAGAACAACAAGTCCAACGAGCCTCTGATCGAGATCTCAAGTCCAACAAATCTTATATACCAAATTTGAGAGAAAATATTGAAAGTCGGCGGAGATACTCAGCATCTAAATTTCGAGTTTAACATTGGATACCTAGGTCAAACCTTATAGTAATAATAAAACTTTGTTGCCTTCTTCCTCCGCAGGCAATGACCAACCGAGCAACAGAACCACCCGACGGAGGCTATGCTTGGGTCGTCTTGGTCGCGTGCATGATATGCCATGGCTTCATAGGTGCAATGGTAAAGATCAGTGGACTTGTGGTCGTAGAAGTAATAGAATATTACCATGTCAACAGAACTGAGGCATTTTTAGTGTTGGTGATGAGCAAACTATTTGCATTTCTGTTTGGTAAGTTTTCTCATTAACGGTATCACCGTCGTAGTATTAACTTGGTCGTAGTCTGCACTAACAGGACCTAAACAGAAAACTAAAGATAGTGTGTTTCCTTAACCTCCACTGCACTACTCTTATCAACTTGTTAGTAGTCTATACTAATAGGAATGCACCAGAAAAGTGAGGGGAATGTGTTTCCTTAACTTCCACAGTACTGCTCTCAGTATTAACTTGGTAGTAACAGAATCGAAATAGAAAATTAAGGGGAGTGTGTTGCTTAATTTTCAACACACTGATAGGTAAGGATCGTCCGCAGTGGTACATTAATCAATTAGCAGAGGCCGCCACCTTCATGAGATGATTAGAGGTGTGTGCTACGTCATGAAGGCTAATTTTTGGTCCGTTGTTTTTAAACAATGTTTTTTTTTTTTAACGTCAAATTAATTTTAAAAAACGTCAACAAGCAGACGATAAGTCTTTCGTTACTCCAGCCAGCAATCAAATAGAGCGATGCTAGGGCGGCACACACCTGCTTTGGGTGATAAGTTTCAGTTTCGATTGTAGGCAACGGCGCATGCCCAGACTTGATCGAGGATATTCAATTTGTGGAATCTCTACAGAAAAGTTGTACATAGTAGGCTACATTCCTGGGTTTTTAAACTGGTACTACACTGACCTGGAACATAAAATAACTCGGAATCACACGAATTATAGCGCCGTAAGGCTAATCTTTCTCTTACTTACACCCTTTTATGTAAACTAGTACACTGAGCTGAGACGCTGGCAAACTCGTCATTCCTAGCCATTAGTCTAACACGGCATCCTTTTTAATTAAGTATCGGAAATTTCTATAAACATTTCTTTCAATCGAGTTTTCTTCTGCAATTCTCTGCCATCCAGTTTGGTTCGTTCGAGTTCCCTCTCAGTATTTAAGAGAAATTAGATTAGGATGGAACAGTCAAGCAGCAGCAGCAGTGGAGCAGTTTTTTTTTAACTGCTTATTAGTCGATTTTTCATGATTTCGATTAGAAGACATGCCAGCAAATTGTATACGTTGTTATTGAAATGTTTATGGTTAAATCGTTTGCATATGAAGGGTTGTAGGTCATTGACTAAAAATGTTTGCCAATCATGTTTCTGTATGAAAAAAAAGTTGAACCGGAACTGGCCCAGCTTATTTCAGGTTTTGACAACATGCACGGAAAACGGAATTCTATCTGTTGTTGGGGTATTGACGAACCACTAAAAAAAAAAACTGGCGGCTACATTACGGTTCTCCGGGAAGGCTGTCCTAGGATTCTATTGGCAATTCGGGTAATTATGTGACTCCTGCTAATCAGGTAATTATTGTATAATCAATTATTTAGTGTAACAGTTTGTTGTAGATCAATTCGACAAACGTGTGAAGCAACGGGATAAAGGGAGAATTATAAATTCATTCCACGATCACTTTTGATAGTAAAATAAACCATAGAGGGGACAAGTTTACTTTACGCGGCTTATGGGAAGAATAAGGGCTCCTCACCGATTGATATCTCGTTGGGCTAGAATGACGTAAAATGATCAACTGAACAATATTTTTCCATAAAATGTTTGGGGCAAAGGCTTCGTTTGGCCGTCAGAAATTAATGAAAGCCGCACTCTTTGCGCTGACGGATGAGAGGCCGTTTTCTTCACATGTTCCCAGCTGATATTTTTTTCCCGCAAACAGTTCAAATAGATGGGTTGTTATTGTCAGTTTGGTTTGGTTTTGTTCTTATTGTCGGTTAGGTTAGGTTAGGAACCGGCTTCGGTGTTTCACTTGCCAGACTTTCGCCCGGTTTCATGCTTTCCGGCGCGACGCGGTGCTAACTTTGGGCCTTCATCACGGCCAAATGGTGCGTTTGCCCCAAAAATGGAAGAGGAAAACATTACTCAGCAGGAATTTTTAGTCCATTGACAAAAAAAATCCGAGAGTCCGTTTTCTTCCCATGTTCACTTTACGCACATAGCCCGAAATTCGAAAAAAGAAAAAAAAAAACCTACCTTTAATTTTCACGGAAGGCACTACAAATTGATTCCAAATTGCGGAAACTGGTTAAATCATCATTAACATAACCTAACCAATTACATGCCCCAGTATGAAATGCCAAACTCCAACCAGTTAACTACCTCAGTATGAAATGCTAAACCCCAAACTTACCTAACCTAACTGAAAATAACAACAAAACTACACAACACCACACGAAACTGACAATAACAACCCGCCTATCTGAACTATTTACGAAAAAAATTAAGGTGCCCTGCCAGCCCTGCGAGCGAACGCAAACACTGTATAGATGTACGGATTGTGGCGCTACAAATCTACTGTTTTAAGTCGTTTTAACACATTTCCGTACTCTAAGACCAACTGTCTCTGTATTAGGAAAGTAATGGAGCCATTTGGAATCAATATCGTAACGATATCGAGTATGTGCCTAATGTAAACTTGAGCCCAATAGAGAGCTTTGTCTTTGGTCTATGAAAATAACAATGTTGCTATTTTTAGCATAAGCAGTTTATGTATTTCATTATGAAATTCTCGTTAATGTTTTTGATTTTGTCGAACTTCGTCATTTTCTAACCTGCCTCTTTTATCTGTTGGACTAGACGTTAGAGAATGCCAATATCCCTTCTCTATCACTACAGTTCTTTTTTGCTGTAAAATTTATTTTATTTTTATTTATATTATATATCTGCGTCATCTGGCGTTAGCATAGCGCACTAAATTACGCACTCCCAAGGCCAGTTGAGATAGAAGCTGGTTCTTCGCTTCTGTCTCAATTGGCGTTGTGCACTTCTTTCAATGTTACACCATACGCACACTTGTTTGTTGTTTAGCTCATGGTGCAACTAAACGGTCTGGCCAAACTTTTATGAGGAATCTTGGTAGACCTCATCATTTTGCTTGCACCTCGCAAGTTTTTAGTTCATTCACGTCCGAGTTTAGCTGGTATTAATGCTACCATTGCCACGCAACCAGCTCCCCAGTAACCCCGCGAGTAAATTAAAACGTACAAAAGTGAATATAATAAAAACAAAAAATGTGTTTCAAATTCGCAATAATTTAAACAGGGTGGAAACCCGAAGTTTCTCAGTGGCCAGCTGATTTTCAGTTTACGAATTGCCCCTGTCGTTGATAGTGTACAGTCGGAATTGTGTCGTCGTTTGCTTCTTCATGGCAAGCGAGTAGCTGGCAATATAACCAAAACACATGGAAGTAAAGGAAAGTTGCTCCGCTGATAACAATTTCCAATATACAAATTGGGACGCGTTGAAATGCGTGTTTACAACCTTGGTTAAATTATACGAAAAGGAGAAATATGAGGAGCATGCGCAGCAACATCAGTTGCAAGTATCCCAAGAAGGCAACGGTTCTAGCTGCTAAGGCGTCCGAACGGACAAATTTATCAAAAACTGCTATCTTTAACATGAAAACGAAATTTCGAAACTCTGAGGTTGGGTTACGCGACTTTCCCGGCGTTTACCCATTAAGCCGCCCTTGCCACCCAGGCACTAGGGATCAGGATACGCCTAATAACGCCCTGCACTATGATAGCAGACACAGGTACTGGATGGGATCGGGGCAAGTGGGACCTGTCTTCCTGACCTCCAGTGGGGCCGCACCTTGTGCTACCAAGTTGTTGGACTTTGGTACCGGGCATTGATCTGTGCCACAGTCGCCGGGTACAGCTTCCAAAAGTGATCGCAGTCAAGCCCCTTTAGCGGGTTCGACTGTTACTAATAATCAGTCGCCTTACCAACTACCCCTCTAGCTGCGGGGTCTTCCCCAAACCACCAAGCCCGTGCGAGTTCATCCTCAAGTGCTAAAGCCTTGGCAAAACTTCAGCCCCACCCAACAAATTAAGGAATTTGGTGCACCATTGCTCCGAAGAGACTACCAAGATTTTGGTTCCCACACCCAGGGTTTGGTCGCCCTGACAGATTCTAGAACAATTACTCATCCTCGTGTCCTCTGCAATGCCTCCACTTAAGGGTAGCAGTTTTCGTCCCTACTGCTGGAGCCGCATTCCCTCCGATGCTTCCCATGCCTGGGTTGCGCAAGTGACAGACTCGCTTCCGCTGGTCTACGCCTCGCCCCGTCGTGCACCCATCGAGTTGAGATACACTACCAACACCGCCTTGGTCCGTTGACCACCGGCGTCTGAGGTGATGGTTGATCAGTTTTGCCCGGGGAAAGGGAAAGGTAAGAATACTGGTTCACGTCGCTACGATGAGTATACACCTTAAAGGCGGGTTGCCACCAAATTAACATCTGCAGCATCTAGCCCTATTGAGTTCTCGTTTGATACGAACCAAATTTTTACTCAATTATTCAAGGGATATTTCCTTGTGCATTCCTTTGCTGGCTGCAAGTAAGCGCTAGATAGTGGTCGATGGCGCTAGATGCTCAAACTTTCGTTTGGTGGCAACCAGTCTTTAAATGAAATTAATTGAAAGAAAGTCCATGAATTTTTTCGTGTTGTTAACACTCGTGCATTACAGTACCTTGCATTTGGTTGATTCTACTGTGTACTTTAAATAACGATAATTCCTATTTATTTTACATTCGGTAGAGGGGCCCATCAAGTTTTGGCCATAGAAAGTAGTGAAATCAGAGCCAAAATGGCTGCCACCAAGTTTGTGGTCCAAACCGTAATCACAAGCTTAACTTACAACACCGAGGTTTCAGTTAAGATTGAATGATCAGGGTTGGGACGGAAAACTTGGTAGCAGCTATTTTGACTCTGATATCACTACTTTCTATAGGGAAAACTTGATGGGTCCCTTTACCCACATGGGATTTATGTATGATATCACCCCTTTGGTCGTTTTAGGGTTTTTCTTTAGTTGTAAGTATTGAATGTGAGCTCCTTATCTTTATAATAATATAGGAGATTGGCTAAAAGGAAAACGAAAGCCTAAAGGAAAGCCTAAAGGAAAACCACTTCTACCCTCCTTGCGCCTGCAGTGAAAATGCACTCTCCCACTCTACGTGCAGCCAAAAAGGAGCCAGGCATGAGAGGTCAATCAATCTGACAATTCTTCGGGAAGAGTGCCAGGAAAATGTCCCAGTAAATGTGTCCCGGGAAATGTGACCGGCCCCGTGCAAAGCACGGGCTTCCTCTATAGTGAAAATATAATTGTAAATAGTTCTTGAACAGCCTGAAGAAAATCGTAACTTTGCTATAATTAAAGGTCACTGAATAATTATATTTGCAATAAAGAGGCCGTTGTATTCATTTGATTGTAAAAGTTCTGAGCACGATTAAGTTAGTTTCATTTAGTTTAGGTTTAGTTAGGTTATTTTTCTGGTTTTTTTTTTTTATTCAAAGAGCGGTAACCCTGCACGGATTTTCTTTATCATAAACAATTTAGTAGACGATGATAAACTTTATTTATTTTAGCGAAGTTACAATTACACTTCGATTTAATTGTGAAGCGGAAATAATAAGTTACCCGAGTCTGCATTGTTACTCGGCTATCCCACTCGCAGGGTCAAAATCCAGTCGCCAGGTTGCGGGCTGTGGCGTCGTTTTGTTCGGATGCAGGAATAGTGGTCTAGGGCTGCCTCCCCCTCCCCTTCTTTCCTCCCTCGCACCGTTGTGGTTGAAATTGTATTGGACACTTGTTTACTGCGGTGAAATGTGCTTGTGCACGCGGAAGGAGATAGTGCGTACGTTGTAACGGTTTACATAACGCAACACGCAACCTACGGAGCTGGCGCTTCTTGGTGTATCTTGCCGTTAAAAGAGCTGTTGCGCGCATGCTGCTAACCACCGTGGAAACGCGGTGGTTGGCACAGCGCTCAACAGTTGGGTGCGAGAGTGTTCTATTATTCGACTCAAGTTAGAACCGGATCGCACTGGTTGAGCCGTAATCCGCTGGTTACGAGGCTAGGGCTCGGGCTGCTATAGTATAATAAGCTCCAGCTCGACGACTCGGGCAATTGGTGAGAGAGATCTGACTGAAAGGTTGGATCTCTAGAAGCCTATAGGGTCGGACAGAAGGTTAAGTTCTGGCCAATGCCTAATATGTTACGCTATAGATGTATAGTCCCCTACCTATACAGTGAGAAGTAAATTGGAATTGAGCCTTGCCTTGAAACTAATCGTCTACTTCCTTTGCACCTTTCATATTTTGGGGGCCTTGTCCTCAGGATTTGAATCCGACATTTTTTAATGCTTCCGATTCTGTTAGAATTCTGAATGATGAGTGAAACCAAACATTGGGAAGGTAATTTGTGGGATCCAGCCTGTGACCGCGTTGTTGGATAAACCATGAACGGCCGTATTTTTATTTTGACTTTTCATAGTCGGAATTAAAATAACCACTTTCTTTTCTTTTAGGGCACAGAAATTAAAGTAAAACAGTTGTAGTTGGACTAGCAGTGAGTAAAGAAAAGGCTCATTGTCAGGAAAATTGCCATATTGGGGGGTGACCTCGGACTCAGCCTGTGACCGCGTTGTTGAGCAACCTTGGAAACCAATTTTATATTTGCACTATTAAATGTTTTAAATAGTACGAAAGTAAAAACCCCGTTCTTTTCTTGGGAAAATAACGTAAAACACCGGTAGTTACTGTGAATTTAGATAAATTCACGGTAGCGCATTTTTTTTTAGTTAGGCCTAAAAACCGCTAAAATAAAAATCGCCGTTTTTCTTCGGAAAACAAAGTTACGACAATTCCTACGGAACAATTAAACTGTAAAAGGTTTGTTG